>JASDQU010014940.1:258084-273509 GCA_032191745.1 Picea mariana
ACTTACACTTTGATTCATCTTTGATGTTTCACTTAACACTATATGGGTGTATCAAGTGTTGGAATCTTAGCAAGGGAATAAAAGTACAAATTAGTTAAGGGCATATTTGCACTAGAAACTATAAGCCATGTGAGACAAAGTCTAGGCATTGATTGTAAGGGACGTAACCAAATCATGAGAAACTCTAGTAGGTGTTTAGGTTGAGGAATATTATCACTTTAACAAAAATCAATGAACCCCCATTGACAATGGAGAATAAGCTTGTTCATGTGGAAGTTGGGAATATCTAGGGCATGCATGAGGGAGATCAATAAGCACCATTTATTACTATGTTGGGTGTTTATTGATCACCCTACATGAGGTCATTCCTTTCTAAAACCATGTGGTTACATAAAGACAAGGTAATACATGCATGTTAGGAGATACGTCAAGACAATACCAACAAGCTCCTATTAGAATCCTTCACAAGTTCGAGTGACCCTAACATTAATGTGGTTGTATTCTCTTAAAAATTGAACCTCAAGGTGGCAACCTATCAAATTATGTAAAATCACAAGCGTTAGCACTCCCCCAAGTGTTAGGAACTAAGAAAATTATTATTATTATTTCTAGTCAGTGCATGCTTTGATGATGGCATGCTAGCTCAACCAACACTAATCACATTATGAAAATAATGCGAAATTGAAACAATGCTAAGGAAAACTACATTGAGCTAAAACTACGCTTAACAGTATGAAACTTAAACTTTGCTTCATCCTTTATGTTTCACTCAGCACTATATGAGTATATCAAGTGTTAGAATCTTAGCAAGGGAATAAAAGTGCAACACTGCACAATTAGCTAAGGGCATAATTGCACTAGGAACTATAAGCTACGTGAAACAAAGTCTAGGAAACACTAATTGCACTAATTGATTGCAAGGGACATAACCAAATCATGAGCAACACTAGTAGGTGTTTAGGTTGAGGAATATTAACACTTTAACCAAAATCATTAAGCCCCCATTGAAAATGGATAATAAAGAGGAGGTGGTGGGATAAGCAATGAAAATTTGGGAAAATAAGGTGGTACGACATCCAATTGTAATAGGATTTGCATTGTTTATGATCCTACACGATGCCTTGCCGCATTCACTATTGAAATGTTGGTGACTCCTATCTTAACTAATATTGGACCATATAGTACATGAAAATAAACATGGCAAGCTATGTGGTGTTGACGATTAAAATCGCAACGAGGAATTTCGCCCGCAAAGTGTTGCCAAAGCCCTATTATTTAAACTATGATAATAATATATAATACTAGTAGGTGGGACCCCCTTGTAGACTGGAGGCTCGGAGATAGTCATATCACACATTTTATGTCACTGTTTTGATGTTTCTTACAGGGTCTTATATGGTTGACGATGCATTCTTGGTTTCATTTTGACATAGTGACAGGTGGATGATGCATTTTATGGGATGTTATGTTATTTAAAGCTTTAATTTTACGTTATGATTGACATATATTTACAGTTTCTATGTTTAATCATGTCACCATGATTTATTACATGTCTACACATGCACAAGAAATATGTTAGTAACGACATAAACAAAAGCAAAGGGAAGAAACTTATGGAAACAATCTTAAAATAAAGGGCCTATGGTTATGCTATGTTAGAAGTTATGTGCAATTGAAAATATAAAACATGTTAGTGTTAGTCCTAACTATCAAATGGTTAGTTAGTGGCTATGCAATTTGAATTTGAGTTATTGTGGGCGCATATGATATGGAAAGTCATATGGTATGGTATGAAAACTTGGCAAGGGTTAATGTGAAGGTTTTGGGTGGTGCGATTGGCAAGGAATATGGTCACAGGTTTCAATAGTTTGGAAATTGATTACATGGTTTTAATGCATTAGTGAGTGTTGGTTGTCTTGTACTTAGGAATTGAATAGAAGAGGAGATGGAAGCGACTTGAAGTAAATGCACGTCACTCCATACTCCCCCCATAAGATTGTCACCATAGTATGGTTATTGTTTCATTTTGATCTGTTGGTGGTTAAGCTCTGAAATTCAAGCTTGGGAAGAAAACGCTCGGTCAACTCGCCCCTTTTAAGCTATCGGTTACAGGTATGGTTATTTTTCACCCCATACATGAATTACACTATGTGTATGAATGAACAATGGCTCAGTAATGCTTGGGTTTGTGTTTTCCTGAGAATTGCAACTATGTAAATGCTTGGTTTTTCTCTCTGGAATGACTGTTTGGTTGTTCAATTCGTAAGTAAAAGAATTGGTTTGTTTGAGTTATGCATTCATTGGTTGTTATATTGGTGAAAATTGTAATGGGTCTCTGTGGATTTTGAATGAATATGGTTATTATCGCTCTGTGTTTTTGGTGGAGGGTTTCGCTCTCTGTATCCTTGCTAGTTGCTTCCTCACAATTATTAGGGTAACCTTGTCTAGTCGTATTTGGACTATCATTTGGTTGTTGTGTTTGTTTCCCGGACTGTCATTTGGTTGCTGTGTATTTTCTAGAGTCATGGTCGTGGGCTTATTCACATGGTCTTGGCATCAAATATATCTCGGAAGTCAATCTTAGGGTGGCCATTATGTCAATATATATGCTATATGGTTGTTGGGTGATATAAGTTGTGCCTCGGGTTATGCATCCTCACTCGCATTGTTGTCAAATGACTCAGCTCTTAAGAAATTGAAAGAGGTTATACCTCTGTGTGTTCTGGGTAACTGTCACTGGCTAGTGGAAATTCGCTTCTCCTCTGCAAACGCAAGATGTACTATATGCATCATTTTTCTACCTTAACTGTCATTGTTTCCTTTGTGGCTAACTGTTGCGCCATTTCCTAGACCGATATTTATAAGGAACCTTGTGGTTTCTACTATGCTTGTATCAAAGGGTCTTTGCCTATGGTGGATATGCCTCTGAAGAACCCCAATTCTTTGTGCGATTTATGACTGAGTGCACTCTTGATTGCTTCTTTGTATTCGTTGTGACCGAGCCCGATTTTAATAATCCCCAATTGTTCTTTCTCCTGTCGGGCATCTTTCTGGTTGTCAAATATTGGTTGTAAAGTGGAGTGGTTAGGACAGTTGCATCGAGTACCTATCTCGTATTTATTTGATTAAATTGGTTGAAGAGTTGTGACCAAGAATAAGTAATAATTGCAGTAAAAGGGTTGCCTCTTTTCATTATATTTTGAATCATTGTGTTATAAAGCAAGGTGTTGATTGCAAATTGAAGAATCATGTGTGTTTCACTAGGCCCGATCGGGATCATAGCAAGTTATGAGATTGATAACTGTGTTTATTTTGTTATGTTTATTGTGTATCTATTATGGAAGAATCATGCATGTTGTAAATAATTGCATCGACAGTGATGAAGCTCGGGTTTTATATTCACTATTTTTTAATTGCAATAACTTATTGGTTCATATAATGAAGAGTGTATGAAATCGAGCATGTTTTAGAAGTCTGTTCAATTTGGAAAGGGACTTGTGCATATGTTTTATTTGGCCGATTGTGAATTGATGGACAATATATGATATTTTTATAGTGATGTATTATGGATAGAGGTGGAGCAATGATTGTTGTGTGTTTTATTTCGATTCTTAAAAGGAAAGGAAAGAAATTAGAGACCAAGAATTCTCTTAACATGACTGTTGAAAGTCGTTTCGATTGTGAGTATGATTGCAAACTATGTTAATTGAGAAATTTTGAAGATTTTTAATGTGGAATAGTGAACAATTTTGATACACAGTGATTATTGAATTGGTGTTGGTACGTTTTGTATTGAGTACAGAGTTATGTTTATTGATTACTTTATTTGTTTTATGAATAGTATTTTTTATTTCCCTGCCATTCTCTCACTTTTCTGCACATTACAAGTCCCCTCACCTTCCCAGATTCACTATTCACTCCCTGTTCTTAAAATTAAATTATAGCTAAAGGAAAACTCTGTATTATGGCAGTTGAAGGATGACACAGGGATGATTTACAGTGATATGTTTTGTTATTACAATATAGTTGATTGTTTGATGATTTGTGGAGCAGTAATCATGATTGATCCCCCCCTCATTTTACCACTTTTCACTCAATACAATCCCTCATATATCCCAGAACCCTTATTCACCCCCTGCTCATTGACAAGTATTAAATGATTTTATGGATTGGATTGCATGAGTCTGGTGTGTTGTTGAGCCAAACTTTGCTTCATATTAAAGAGATGTCATGTATGGTTTGTTGAAGAAACTAGTTGCTAATAAGTAATGCATACAAGAATGATCTTTTTCAGCAGAGGCATCCATGGCCAAGGTAACATATGAAGAGGAAATTGGAACAGGGGCCCTATAAGGCCAAGGTTTTCTATACATTTCGATGTTGACTCACAAGAGTTGAGCCAGCTATTTCAAGTTGGAGTTTTTAACTAGATTGGACAAGGATTGATCCAACCTAGGCCATAAAGGCCTCCTTTCCAAGCCCCGCGCGTCCCTGGTATCCCAGTTCCCCCTCATATCTCATTACAACCTGAAGTGCCTGAAAATGACGGATGACAAGAGATTGTCCACCCGACAGTCTACCAACATCGTGGCTAGCCCAATTTGTCTCTACTTGCTCCTCCTCCACCTGTTAACCAAATTTTCCAAGTTGGCCCTGCACTTCAACTACTTCAACTAATTATGATTGGTTAAAGGAAAAAAGAGAAGGAGAAACAAGGGGAGAATAGAAGGAGAAAGCATACTAAGGTCTGCTCTTCAGTTTATTGAGATAATTTAGTTTTCATTCATTCGTTAATTCATTGAAAGCCTAATTCTCTTTTTTGATAGTAGGATCCTATTGTAGACAACAAGATTCAAGGTTGAATTACATCATTCAGACACGTGTTTTTCAGAGGTGTTGATCTATCTTTGATAGTCTGTGTAGACTTGTATGTTTGTGAATTAAATTTCATGACTGATAAAGGCAATTGTGTGTGCAGTGAAAGGAACGAACTAGATTTAACAATATCCAAGTAGGAGCACTTTACTCACATTATTGGCATTGGAAAGACAAGTTTGAATGCTTAAACACCATATACTTTGTCTAGGTTCCATAAAGTTTTTGAGGGAGTGGCTTTGGGTGTAGTTCCAATGCCAATAATGTGAGTAATGCTTAAACACCATTTAAATTTTCTAGGTTCCATTAAGTTTTTGAAGGAGTGGATTTTGGTGTAGGTTCATGGTATTCATCATCAATATCAAATGGATATTGTTGGCTTTCCATGAATTTTTTGTAGGAGTGTCTTTGGGTGTAGGTTCATGGTATTCATCATAAATATTAAGACAAATATTGTTGGTTTGCATGCAAAAAGTATTTGGAGTGTCTTTGTGTGTAGGTTCATGACATTAATCATCCTTAGGATTTGTATTTTGTGGATATTTCATAAACATACACTTTAAAAGTTTTTCCTCATTTACTCAACGTTATTTCAATCTATTTCATAGAACTTTCGACTAGAATTTTTGACCTTTTTTTTTATTTTGAAATATAAATTAAAACAACAATATACATCACTTGTGAAATGTGGGTGACTCGTATCTTAACTAATATTGGACCATAGAGTACATGAAAAGCAACATGGCAAGCTATGTGGGTCATTAGTGGAAGGAAGTGTATGTTGTCATTGGATTCATGTGCAATTGCAAACTTAGGACAACTAGTCAAGCAACAAGAGAAACCATAATAAACTTAATTCCCTACCAAGCATACTCACATTGATTCAATGTATGTTGGACTATGTTGGACCATTTTTTCATGGTCCACAATGAGACCTTTGTAATGTCCTAGGAGGAAATGAAGGCATGCATTAGTTTTAGCTCCAAGCTACAAGCCTTCAAAATTTTGTTTATAATGAACATGGGCACCTTTATATGGTTTACCAAAGATTGTAGTTGTGCCAACGAGGAATGTGTGTGACTATCGACCAATATATCTCTTGGGCCATGCCATCATCAAATTTGTGTCATTGATCCAAGGAAACATGATCAGTTGTGGGTTTTTTTGTTTGATATGACACTTAAAGATTCATCCTTCTCAATGATGACATTGGCAAGATCAATGTACAACTAGAATATATGGTCCAACTACTCAAATTTCAGACACATCCAAATATGATAGGCTAGGGAGGGAAAGGAGTTGGGGGATTGGATACATTCATGATACAAGTCAAATGTATCAAATTATTTAACAATATTACCACTACCCAAGCCTTTAAATGCTTCAATGGGTGCATGGTTAGCACATAATTATGTGACTTGTTGGTTGGAAGAGCCAAGCTTGGTGCAAAGTCAATGATCTCTTTCCCAATTACATAGAGTTGTTGTTGAGTGTTATGGTAGCACCAATTCAAGCTATTGTTCTTTGTAATGACATACAAGTATAATGGTTTCCAAGATATTCTCTAAGTAAATGGTTTCAATATATTCGATCCCTTCTATGGATCAACATAGGAAAAACTTGATTCAACATATATGGAGACTTGAGTGGAAAGATAGAAGCCAACTACTCATGCATGATGGAATGAATCCTTCCTGAAACTGGCTATGAGGGTGAATAACATTAATTATCTCATCTAAAAGTTGGCCTTCGGCATTTCACAATGTGCTTTACAACCTAAAATTTTTCATGGCAGGGCATTGTTTGTTGATCAATGCCTTTTTGATTGAATAGAAGTGGGAAGAGAGGTCGATGTGAAGAAATTTGGAATCACTCATATGGTTTTCGAGATGAGGTGGCGTATGAGAGGAGTGGTGAGGGAATTATGAAGGTATTTATTGGTTGTTTCTATTTTTGTGGGCATAGGAAGAAATGTGTCCTTAAGTTGTGCCCTAAAAGTTGAAAAATCCATGATCAATGGAATGAGAACCAAAGGAGGTGAAACAAGTGTGGAAGCAAGGGTGGCATGGATTGAGTGGAGCACATGAATGAGAATGAAGGTGTGTATGTATATCAACCAATACATCTCTTGGGCCATGCCATCTACAATTTGTGCCACTAATAAAAAATATTGAGGAAACATTTATTTGTGGGAATTGGTATCTCAGATGGCACTTCTAGCTTCATCCTTCTCAATGATGATAGTAGCAGGATCAATGTAGAGATAAAATACTATGGTTCAACTAATCAACTTTACATATATCCAAACACTAATGGGTTGGGGAGGGAAAGGAGTTTGGGACTTGGAGGCAATCCTTTACAAGTCAGATGTAAAGTGCCAAATTCTTTAACAAGAGTGCCACTTCTCGGGCTTGAAGGATTTAATGGAATCAATGCCCTTGCATCAGGCGGTCTCATGGTTAAAACATAACTATGCAACCCATTGGTTGGAAGAGCCAAGCCTAGTGCACAAGTCAATGATCTCTTGTTCAATCACATGGAATTGTTGTTGAGTGCCATGGTAGCACCAATTCAAGTTATCATGCTTTGTAATGGCATCCTTGAAAATAGTTAAATGATAAGGAGCTAGAAAAACTTTAAAGGGTATAATAGTTTCCAATATCTTCTCTAAGTAAATTGTTTCAACACTGTCAATACCTTATGTGGATCAACAAAGACAAAACTTGAACATATTTGGAGACTTGAGCGGAAAGATAGAAGCTATCTACTCACACATGATGGAAGGCAACCTTCTTGACACTAGCTATGAGGGTGTCTACACATCGATGACATTGTCTAAAAGTTGGTCTTTATCATCCATAGTGTTCTTTACAACTTAAAGGTCCCCCCTAGCAAGGCATTATTTGTTGATTGTTGCTTTATTTATTGACTATATGCGATATGGGAGGTCGATTTGAATAAGGTTGGAATTACTCATATGGTTGTTAGGATGAGGTGGCCTATAAGAGGAGTGGTGAGGGAACTACAAAGGCATTGGTTGGTTATTTCTATTGTTATGGGCATAGGTAGAAATTTGTCCTTAAATTGTTCCCTAAAGTCGAAAAAATTGTGATCAATGGAATGTGAACCAAAGGAGGTGAAATAAGTGTGGAATCAAGGGTGCATGGATTAAGAGGAGCACATGAAGAAAAAATAAAGGTGGAGTCTAGGATGTCATCCAAGATGTTGGTGAAATTTAGGTTGAACAAAAATGGATAATATTCTCTTTGATCCATGCCCATCAACATCAAAACAATGATCATTGCATGAGATATTGTGAAGTGAACACCTAGTCGGGTGTTGATGAATAGGGATGAGGTCGAATAAGGAACTAGGATAATGTCAATCTATCAAGGCACAAATGATGAGTATGTTGATGCAGACATTGTGTGTGCATTGCAAGGAACAAACTAGATTCAACAATATCCAAGTAGGAGCACTTTACTCACATTATTGGCATTGGAAATACAAGTTTGGATGCATAAACACCATCTACTTTGTCTAGGTTCCATAATTTTTTTGAGGGAGTGGCTTTGGGTGTAGTTCCAATGCCAATAATGTGAGTAATTCTTAAGCACCATCTAATTTGTCTAGGTTCCACAAATTTTTTGAAGGAGTGGATTTGGGTGTAGGTTCATGGTACTCATCATCAATATCAAATGAATATTGTTGGTTTTCCATGAATTTTTTGTAGGAGTGTCTTTGGGTGTAGGGTCATGGTATTCATCATCAATATTAAGACATATATTGTTGGTTTGCATGCAAAAAGTATTTGGAGTGCCTTTGTGTGTAGGTTCATGACATTAATCATCCTTAGGATTTGTATTTTGTGGAGATTTCATAAACATACACTTTAGAAGTTTTTCCTCATTTACTCAACATTATTTGAATCTATTTCATAGAACTTTCGACTAGAATTTTTGACCTTATTGTTGATTTTGAAATATAAATTACAACAACAATATACTTCACTTATGTCCAACCAAATCAATAGGAAATCTCAAAAGTTAGAGACCAAAAATATGTACTTGAAGAAGAGAAGATTAATGGCTCTTAGGGCACAATCTCCTTCATCAACTAGACATGAAAATTACATTAGTTACAATAATTTTATTACAATAGTAAATTTGATTTCTAGTTTCTTCTTAGGATGTGTTGGCTCTATTTGGAGTCCAAGATCCATTGAGGTTTCCAATAAAGGTCCCATGTAGTCTAGTCGGCATTTCCAGTCCCTTTGAGTGGAAATTCACATGAAAAGCGTGTGCCAAGACTAGATGTAGGGAGGTAGTTTGCAATCTAAGTGTTTTACCATTCATTCGTTATAGAATCTATACTAGTGATATGAAACTCCTTAACACACATAGCATATACAGATTTATATCATGCAACAGATCTAAGCTAACCGAGTTGATGCAACTGGAGGGATTCAAATTTTTAGTAGAATTCTACCAAACTATTTAAAAATATAGATAGAATACATGGCACAATTGTAACCTCGAGACTAAATCATTTTTGAAGGGAGATCTAGTTTTTCTCTATGACAATAAGTACCTAAAGTATCTAATGAAGCTATAGATGCATGATCGGTTCCCTTCTTAGTTGTGGACATCAAACATTTTGGTGTAGCCTTATTGGCTCAGCTAGATAGTGTGCTTTGGCTATGATGGTTCAATGACACTCACTTGAAGCCCTATACCCTAACCCCTTAACTCAAAAATTCATTCACCACTCTTATTCAAAGGAGTCCAATTAGGTTAGGTATGGTTAATTATGTATTTGAGCATTTCAATTTCAGACACATTTCATCGTTTTATCCATTTTTGCAATGTTAGTCCAATCTTGAGTTGGATTTTACCCACATTTTTGTCTCTTTGGAAATTTTTTCGAGTTATGACCACATCTTTGTGGTTGAAGAAGTGTCAATCCAATTTGTCAAGTTGAGGCCACATCCTTGTGGTAAAGGGGGAAGAGTTAACCATTTCCAACTACATCACTCCACCATTCTCGATAAGTTTTGGGTCCAGTTTCCTTTCATTTATGACCACTGGTATTGGGTTTTGAAGTTCTAAGAGTGTTTATGGCTAGTAATATCAATTCAGTCAAGTTAGACGAATGAGTTGCATCGTGTTCGAGTTGGAGTCATGGGATGAGGGCGATGATCGAACAACACTATGTGGCCTATAGGAATTTATGGTATGTCATTAACTCATAAATTTAATTGCCGATTATGTTGGGGACAAAATTATCCATGTCTAAGTCATGTGTTTATCATTAAATGTATCTCCTATGGATGGTTATGACCCCTCGTATGAATATTGCACCTAGTGAGATGATCCCTACCATGGAGTATGATTGGTTCTGGATCTTCATCATTATTTTATATAAGCTATCACTCTCTTACTCATATAGATGTGTAGTTTTATGTGATTTGCATGACATCTTTTGGCGTCACTCTTGCTAGCAATATTTCACATGTTCCATTATTCACTATGACCAGTGATGAGATAGAGGGCCAAGCTATCCGTTCTAGCCTCAAAGAGGTCATTGGTTGGATATACTATTTACCACATCATTCATGATCCCAGTACTACTAGAAGTCTAAAATCTCAATATGATCGCACAATTGACATTTACCAACATGCTTTAAAAATGCTCGTTGGTGCCTTCGAAGCCACCCTCAATCGCTCATGTTAGCTTAAATTTGGGTTTTCCTATGGTTTTTAGTCATTATGTAACTAAATCCTATTCTATCATGTGGGTAACATGCTCAACACATAGTCTAGGAACCAAAATTTTGGCAAGGATCACTGCCTCCCACCCATAAACCAACTGGAAAGGCGTCTTCTTATTCAATCTCTTTGTGATAGTTCTATAAGCCTAAAGTACTACTGGAGTCCTTTCATCCCAATCATCCTAGTTCTTCGAACAAACCTTTATGAACCCATGTTCCGAGATTTTATTAAAGGCTTCCAATATAACATTAGCTTGTGGATGATATAGATTGCTCTTGTGGTGTTGGATCATGAAGTATCGTGTGAGAATTGTAATAGTGGTACTAAGAAAGTGGTGACCTTCATCAATTTTCAAACTATCATGGAAGACAAAGTGAGTAATGATGTGCTCAAAATTAAACATGGTATTATATTTGTGGAACAATATTAGTAGGTGTTAGTTGTGTCCATTTGGTGAGATAATTAGTTGTGGTGATGATATAACGAGCTTTGGAATGTTAGGCTAGTGGGATGATGGGGTCGATGAAATAAAAAACCCACTTCTCAAAAGGTTGAAGTTCCCTAATGAGATATAGGGGAAACTTACCCCTCCAAGATGACTTTCCAATCCATTGATAGACATTACAACTTTTCACATGTTTGTTGCATATTTAAATGCAGTAGACCATCAAAGGCTAGCCTGTAATATCTCGTGGGTTGTCGCTTTACCTCCATAATGACCTCCCACAACTCCATAATGACATTCAAAAATTATGTTAGGATGTTCAGGGTCTAGAACAAAGCATTGAAGAATCCCATCACTCCCCAACTTGTACAATTGTCCTGAAATAAATTGATAATCCATGGTCTGCGTTGCAGGGTACCTGGAAAGGGATAAAATTGTATCTAAAAATAGTGCAATCTCCCCGAGATAATCAACAATGGCCTTGACTTGAAACAAATCAACATCTATCATCTTATCATCCATGGCACCCCTTGACTCTCTTGAATCCATCTGTGATTAGTGGTCATGACCTACATTGTGCTTACTAGGCTCGACAATAACTTCAAAAGAAAATTCTTGTAGCAACAATAGCCATCTACAAATTCTCCCTTCCAATGCAAGATTATTGGCCAAATAGCTCAATGGTGAGTGGTCTATATAGAATTTAAATAGGTCAACCAATAGGTAGTGGTGAAATTTGTGTAGAGCATGCACCATAGCTAACCCTTCTCTTTATGTTGTGGTATAGTTGTGCTCAGCCTAAGTCAACTTCCTAGTTGTGAAATATATGGGGTGTTGAGATCCCCATTCCCCTAGTTGTACGAGAAATTTTCCTTGTGCAATATCAAATGCATCTACATATACATGAAACTCCATATTCCAATCAGGGAACACTAGAATAGGAGCACTTGTTATCTTTTCTTTCATCAGATTAAAGACAGATTCACATTCAACAATCCAACAGAAGGCTTCTAACTTCTTCAACAATTTCCCCATCAATTATATAATAGATGCATAGTTTTAAATAAATCTTCGGTAATAACTAGTGTGGCCCAAAGTAGAGCACAATGTCTTGACATTGAACATGATAGGAAATTTAAAAATTACAACAATCTTTGTTGGGTCCACGAAAGCTCTCTCTTTACAAACAATATGACGAAGTAATGTACCAAATGGTGTACAAGACACACTTCTTCAAGTTTCAATGATATATGTAATTATCATCAATCCTCAAACATCAACCGCAACATTGCTATATGATATGATTCTTCACTAGCCCATACATTGTCCAACTGGCCAAATAGACTTCCATAAACTTGTGAATATAATCCCAAAAAAATACAATAACTATGCGGGAAAATATAGCAAAAGCCATTAGAGAAATTTTGAGGTCAAAAATGGGCTCAAAACAAAAAGTATGATATCAACATCAACTTTAAAAGAACCAATCAGATTCATTATGATGATGTCAACCATAAGGGTAAATAGTTTTGGAGGGAAAGGGACAAAACTACATTTTTAATCGTATTTTCAACTTATATCCTTATAGGTTGACTTAAATTTCAAGTGTGGGAACTTGTTAAATTGCACACCCAACGAGCACATTTCCAAAAACATTTATTTTTATGTATTTCCAAATTATCTCATAGTCAATCTATCAAAAGTATGTAGAGTGGGTATTCATTGGATGTGAAATAAAATTATGCATCCAACAAGTGCCCACACTTGAAATTTGAGTAAATATATAAGGAGATAAATCATATGTATGTGTGTGTAAACACTTATTTTCATGTATTTCTAGTTTATCTCGTAGTCAATCTATCAAAAGTATGTAGAGTGGGTACTCATTGGATGAAGATTTAAATTATGCATCCAACAAGTGATCACACTTGACATTTGAGTAAATCTACAAGGATATAAGTCAGATATATATCTTTCTTTCTTTCCCTTCGAAAATTCTTAACTCAATTTTTTTGTTATTTTAACTAATATTTAATTATTTTCCTTAGGAGACCCATTTTAAACCTCAAAATTCCTCTTGTGATTCTTCAACCTAAATGGCATCACATTGTAAGAAGAGTCCCACTCTATACTGAAAGTGGCTTTCTTCTTGTCTTCCACAATTTGAACTTGGTGGTAACCCAAGAACCCATCAATAAAAGAATAAGTTGATCTTACTTGCAATTTGATCAAGCACCTTGTCATTGAAGGGAGTCAGAAATGGGTCATGTACTCATGTTGCATTAAGGACTTTGAAATCAACATTGACTCTAATATCCTTAATATATTTTTTACTGTGAATGGTGATAAGGTTGATCCAGTTAGATTCATTAATATGGAAGATCAAACCCACATCCAGCATGCAGTCAATCACCTTCTTAACTTTTTTCTTGACCCTTAGGTTGAGGTGGTAAGGGCGTTGTTTAATAGGTTTTACATCCAGATGCAACCCAATATTCATCTCACCTAATTCCCCTTTTATACCTTTCATCTCTGTAAAAATATGTATAAATAGGTATTCATACTCCTTCAGTAGCAATACAACTTCTAACATGGTCTAATTGTCCCAATAGTCACCCAAGTAGGAAAGTTTTAGGAATTCCTCATTGTGTATGATAATATTGTGTAACTTCATAGGTTGCTACTAACACTACTCGTATGGACCTTCACTATTCTCTTGGATCTACCTTGATCCTTCAGACTCCTGAAAATAAATATGTCTCAACTCCTCCACATCATCATCTTCTTTGTCATCGTGTCCCAACTTTCTGCAACAAAACAAGTCAGTGAGTTTCCTTTCCAAATTCTTTAAATTGGCCAACTTCTGATGTTTTATACAGATCCTAGTATTAAACTTATTCCTAAACTAATCTATGATCAAGAATTGTTTGATAATCATCAGAGCAACCCTAATATCGAGGATTTTACTAGTATAGGAAAAGGTAGCACAAAATTACTCCTAAACCATATGTCAATCTTCAATCTGTCTTCAAGTTTCTTCATGATGATACCAAGACCTAGGAACCAAACCTAGGGTATGCATAAACTTATGGACCCAATATTTTTGTTGAAGACCTTCCTTCCCCCACTTATGTATACAATTTTTTGTGTGAATGGTGGGTTCTATCTTTCTTTGATGTTGATCTATATAAAAGGCCATTGTTTCCCCATTAGTTAAAGACAAATAGGAGAGGGGGAAACAAACCTATGCACCATTTTAGGTTTAACTTTATCCCAAGTGGGAATATTCTCCTTATGCATATATCCCACCAGCAAGAAAATGTAGCTCTCAAAACAACATATAATTCTAGTACCCACTTCTCTTGTACAAATAAGTACTCCATGGCATCAAAAAATTCTTCCACATCTCCAATCCCATCATAAATGGGAGGATCTCTAAGCTCTATCCCAATCCAACTAACAAACTTTATTGAAGCACATCGTTGAGTGGAAAGATCATGGTTACAATCCTACCAATTACACATAGCTTCCTCTAAGTCATTGTCAAAGGAATGGATACTATTTCAGCTAACTAATCCATCAAACGTAGGATTGACATAATATTCCTTTCTTGCTATCAAATTATAAATCTGATCCAACATAGTGTCTTGGAAAGTATCATATGTAGGCTTAGTGTACCCAAGGCTTTGGTAGGGATATAAATGGTGCACTACCCTAGTACCATCTACTTCAAAGTTCATCATTTATTTCATGTGAATTTTCTCTTTGGTTTTTTGTCCATAGTTATTGTCCATCTAAGATTTACGTCAATTAAACATTGTAACTGTGTTTTCTTTTTGGATTTTTATTCTATGGATTTTCCTCTTGGGCCACACCCATGTCTTTTCCTTTTGAGCACAAGCATGTTATTCTTCATAATGAAAAGCACATGATGGTGTTTTTTCACTCATAGGGACCAATTATGAGACCACACACAACCTCCCTTCCTTTGTGTGTGCTCCTACACTCTTTTTTCCATGATTTGTGTGCATTTGCACCTGTTGGAAGCTTTTGCATGCAATTTTTCATGCACACCAAAGAAGTGTTTTTACACCAACATGCATGTTTCCCTATTCCTAGTGCACATTCCTCTATGTATTGTCCTTTTACTCGTGATTTTGAATTGAAAAATTCAAATTTTAAGGGAATTTGTTATGTCTTTGGAGTGGTTCAATGCCTTGTTGCCTAGGGTTCTTGGTGTTTTCCTATTTATTTTCTTTGCAATTTGGAAATTAAGAGAAAAGAGAGGAATGTTTCAATTTCCAAGCATTTTTCCTATTAAGATTTCATTTCAA
>JASDQU010014941.1:0-15407 GCA_032191745.1 Picea mariana
CTTGACTGCTAACTGTCAGGGCTTGTGTTTCAGCATCGTGGCGGTCTCTACTGTGTCTCAGCATCTGCATATCTGAATGGAGTGACAGCTCCGTGTTTCAGCATCTGCCTTCTCGAACCATGTAGTTGCTTCGTGTTTCGGCATATGCATCCTCGGACTGTGTAGCAGCTTCCATGTTTCAGCATCAACTGGACAGTTCTGTGTTTCAGCATCGGTCTTGAATACTATTCTGTAGATATAGACACTTATGAACTTCTAATCAATGCTTAAGACAAAAAGTAATGTAAAGTGTTATGCAAAACAGATTAAGCATATAATAATGAGAAAGGACGTTGTATACCTTGGAATGATCAGGTGAGGTGATAATGTGAGTCTAAATACTAGTGATGAAGGGTAGAATAATGACAAAAGGTATAGGCAAAAAGGTGCATAGCGTGGTCCTAACAGTACTCCTCCTAGTGTGGCCACTTATGGGGCCACGTTTTCGTATCTCAAGTGTACTTTGACTTCTCCTCGTATGTTGTCAGTCCACATGACTGGTTGCAGCTACCTCTATATGTCGAATAAGATCTGCAGCAAGATTGCATTAATTTCAGTTTGTTTTTCTTTCTTCTTTATCAATCTCTCGTTGTCAGCCTTGCAACTTTGTAATTCAGCCATGAGGCTCCTTACAGTTTCAACCAGATCTAGAGGGGTCTCCACCGCCCTCCTCTCATCATATTCTTCGTCTCTATTGTGGGAGCCATCCTCCACTTCATGGTGAGTCACCATCCTTTATGCTTGTAGTTTCCCATAATTTACTGACTACTTGAGTGCTGAAAAACACTTTTTGTTAGCTAACAGTCTCATGGTTCATGAACAACACATAGTTCATATTTCTTAAATACACACTAACAGTAGAAATTTGTCATTCTTTCCTTCAGTAAAATTTTAACCGGACTCTTTAGGAAAGAGGTAAGGTAGGGTGACACCCTTAAGAGTTCTTTAAACATGTTTTTTAAGCAGCTCGTCCATGAGCCCAAGTAGCCCAAGTGTTGTAACCATGATCTAATACCAATTTGTAACACACCCGACCCCTTGAGTGGCTTTCTAAGGGATGGGGCATCAAAATTTCATTCTCCTTAAGTGGTCAAATCCTTCATTTGGGGTCTCTATCACATTATGTTTGTCAGAAGCTTTCCATCCATGGTCTCCATGCTCAAAACTGAGCTCAGAACTGGCGGATATACCTTCTTGAATTTCTTCGGGCGTTCATTGGTTGAGGGCCACGTGGAATCCACGTGAATCCACCTCACACGTATTGTCTCAAGGTTCCTTCATCCATGGTGGAATTCCATCCATTGTCTGATCCCATGACTGGACTCAATCTTTGTCTAACACGCAGGCCAACAGGAGCTTCGACACTTCGGCATTGAATGCCTCCTTACTTTCTATGCACGAGACCTAACCGAGTCTCGAACTCCCAAAGTCTCGTAAGCTTGCCACATGGCTCTAGTCTTCAGACCTTTTGGTCTCTTTACAATGCTGTGAATCCTCCGGAGTCCCAAAGTCCCAGATTTCTTGTCACTTCACCAACTACTTTGGCTAGGTGGCTCGTACCTGGGGCTGACACGTGGAAGGGATCAGGGGTGGCAAGTTTCACATTCCAATGGGTCTATAGGGTATGTGATACACATGAATCTAGGTGACACATGGCACATCAAACTTGGGTCCATGTCACCCTGGGTGACATCACTGCGCCACATCACTCTGGACTGGCAACCTTCTAATAATCCTCAGATCTCACAGTTGAGATTCGACCACATAGATCCATGGATCTATGGCTCCTGTTAATTTGAGAATTCGACATTCAAGATTTTTACGATGCTAACTACTCTTTTCTACCAAATTTGGTCAGCGTCATACTGACCACAACCCAGATCTGATGGTTAGGAAAAGTATCGAAGCATCCTCGAATCGACGGTCCTCATTACTTTGTGACTTCGGCCTTTGGGGATTTTGGTGTCACAACAACCCTGTTCTCTTGAGTCGGTCAACGTTGGGCTGACTTCGTCATACATCCGATGGCTAAGATAAGACCCAAAGAATCCCCAGATCAATGGTCCTAGTCACTTCGTGAATTCATCCTTCAGGAGTTTTGGTGTCACAACACCTCTGTTCTCCCAAACCGGTCAATGTTGGGTTGGCTTCGTCGTAGATCCGATGGCTAAGATAGGACCCAAAGGATCCCCATATCAACGATCATGGTCACTTCACGAATTCGGCCTTCGGGAGTTTTGGTGTCACAACATCCATGTTCTCCCAAAGCGGTCAACACTGGGCTGACTTCATCGTAGATCTGACGGCTAAGATAGGACCCAAAGGATCCCCAAATTGATGGTCCCAGTCACTTCATGAATTCAGCCTTCAGGATTTTTGGCTTCACTGCCACTCCATTTTCCCGAAGCGGGACTTCGCTGAAGTACCCTTTACGGGTCCCTTCTCTTGAATGATCAGACGGTAGGCGGAGCTCCTAATGATCTCTCCCAAATCTATGGCTCTCCTTCACTTTGTAACTTCGACATTCGGGGATTTCGACGCTATAGCATCCTGATTTTCCCGAAGTGGAATTTCATCGAAGTACCATACGCGAAACCTTCCACTAAATGATCAGACGGTCAATAAGGGGCCTCAACGGACTCCCCAGATCAACGACTCACAACCTTTCGCGACTCTGGAATTTGGGTATTTTTGACAGTTATGAAGTTTGACATCCCATGGCTTCAATCTCCCAAATCTCTAAAGCCATCAAGAGCTAGCTCCTTTTGGACTTAGCATAGGGTTCCTAGACCCTAGTCATATGGACCCTCTGATGAATCTCAGGCTATAAGCTCTACTCTTATCTGAGATTTGGTTAAGGTCATGGGTGTGATCCTAAGGTCTCCTACGCTACTGGTTTGAAGGAAGTTCCTCCCTAGCTTGCAGAAATTTTAGTTCTGAAATAGGGTGGGGTAGTCTCATGGAATTACCGAGATGGTAGCAGTGCCAAGAGGCTTGCTCTGACTCTGGAACTGTGTAACTCCCTGGGAAAAACACCTTTGAGGGTTAAACTGGAGCATATGGAAAATCAAGCAAAAGTATAATTCCTCAAGGGGATAAACACATACACATCACTTGATCAGTCAATACAAAATTCAATCTTAAATGTATACATACATGCATTCATTCATTTTTCCATTTCAAAGCACAAAGCGTGAAAAACACTTATTAGAACAAGAAGACGTGATGCGACTGCTGAAAGGGGTGCATGTTTCCACCCATCCATAGGCTCAGTCACTCCTAACAGATTTACCACTGGACACCCCCGAGCTAGGCCATGATGCTTTGAGATTAAATATTTTATTCCGACTGAAAAAAAGTTGGGGACGGAGGTTACTCTACTTCTCCCGGCTCAGTAATAGATAAGGACGAAGGTTACTCTCCTTCTCCTGCGATCAGAACATGTTCTCCTTTAGTTCTTCCTAGAACCTGATATTAGTCTCTCTTCTCTACTCTCTTCGCATGTCCCCCTGCCCACCACACCTTCCTTTCTTTCCTTTCTCAACAAGATTGCATGTGGCCCAAAATCCCAGTCCGTGGTCAGGTCTGGAAGCCTTACAGATAGGCGGTTTTCCCCATCCCCTCATTAACTCTTGAGGAGGTCTTCCCACCTACCAGCGTGACTGTAATTCATTCCCGGGTAAGAGGGTTGTTCTAATCCTGAGTAATTAATTCCAAGAAAGTACTTGTCTGGTGGAGATTAATGCAACCATTCCTAGTCCCCTTCACCATCTCTTTCATAGCATTTTTTGTCTCTCTTAGCACACCCCCCTTCCCGCAATCATGCAACACTTATCCATTTTCTAGTAAATAACAAAAATTACATTGTTGAAATTTTATACAAAGGTCCATCAAATCAAACATTCACACATATTGAGTTTGCCATAGTCTCTTGGCCAATATAGTCATATTTACAAACTAGGGGATACAATGTGTTACACCCAGGTAAATGGAAGGGAAATGAACACCAAGATTAGGTGAATGCTAATTGCATTGGCTACTCGTTTGATTATGAGGAGAGACAAAGGCAGGATGGAGAACTTTGAGCCGAGCTAGAGGAGTTGCAGATGCTATCAGTAATGCTTCCTACGAAGAAATTGTTACTGAGGCCCAGAGTCTCGAGATCATGGAGTGCACCCAAGATGTTAAGAATGATACCCATCAAATAATTATTGAAGAGCTCGAGATTGTAAATTTGGGATCATAAAGAGAGATTTGGAGGTATAGATCCATGGAAGAAGTTAGACCTTAGGTATAGTGACAAAAAATGGGATAGATTTCCAAGGAATAGAGAGATGACACCTTGGATTTGTTGCTCAGGTAAGGTAATCGAGATGACGTTGTGGAGGGAATCACGGGCTACACCGGTGAAATTACAGTCTTGATGTTCAACATAATTTAAAATGACATTGTTCCAATCAACTAAAACATTCAAGGGGTCTCCGACAATGGATCTCTTGAATGTCATCAGACCTTCAACTTCAATAGTTGTAGCAATAATATGGATTGGAAATATTGGGAAAATGAGAAATAGCATGCAAACAAACCAGAACGCCAAGGGTGGCATTGTCATATCGAATCAAAGTTGAATCGATATTGTGAAGTTGGGACTGATGGGTTGTATATATGGAAGTTTTTATTTTTTGGAATGAAAAGGTCTGTCGAATCTATGACATCACGGGTTGGAAGCTGGGGGGTGTGAGCACTGCATAGGGGAAAGAAACAAGGTGGATCAGTGGGAGAATATGGAATCCTTCCAGACTCTATGGGGACTCCATTGATCACAATATGATTACTGAAAGTTGTGGAAACTACCAAAAGCTTCAAGTATAATCTGCACCAAGTTGAAGTACGAGAGAGGTGTCTCCGTTAGAGGAGGAGTCCTAAATCCATCATGATTTGTAAAGAGCCTAGATAATGTATTGTTTTGAAGAGTGGTATATTCTCTTTGTTTGCTTTCTTTGGTGTGTTACATTCAAATTATGTGAGAGCCAATCTAGATGGATTCCAAGTGTGAATATGTTGTTTCACAAGATATGTGGTTTCAAACAGTACACAAATATGTTCAGATGCAGAGAGGAAGACATGGAGGGAAAGACCTTCCAACATGATGTCGAGGAGAGACATTGTCAGACATGATGCTTAGAGACATGAAATCTCTAGGAGTAGTATACCTCCAAGACAAGATCATACCAGATAGCAGAGACAGTTCCAGTGATCATGGATACAACCAGTTAGATCGACTGTAGCACAACTATGGTGATAGATCTATTAGAGGAGGAAAACACATTATGAGACTGAGAGGGAGCAAGTGTAGTAGTCCTAGTACATGAGCCGATCCATGAGATGTTGAGGAAGTAGGCATGGTAGTAGTTCCAATGTATGTAAAGTCACTCCCAAAGAGGGAGGCGGTACTACATCCATAGGGAGAAGAGATTGAGTTACCTCCAGAGAAGGAGGAAGAGCTACCTTCAATGTTAGAGGGAGAAAATCCAAAGGAGGAGTCACATCCAGCTCTAGAGGGAGTAGTTTTTGAACCACTCTCAGTTCCTGATAGAGTAGTTGCAGAGAGAGAGTGGAGGAGCCATTTCCATAGAGAGCAGCCCCAAAGAAGGGCAGTTGTTGACAGAGTAGAGAAGCTACTCTCAGTCTTAGTGTTTAGCAGTTATAGAATCCCAGAGGGAGTAGCTACAGAGAGAATGGAGGACCTACTCTCAAGCAGAGAGCCATATAGTGCTTTGCAGTAAGCACCCTAAGCCAACTCGTGATTGAGCATATTGAGTTGCAACAGAGCAGGTGTACCATTGTGGTACAGTTGGATATGTCTCTGGAGATGAAGAAAGGTTGCAGAGATATACAGTTTTGACCAGGAAGAAAGTGCAATTGACAGAAAGGGCACCAAATGGTGCTTCTTCAGCTTGAAATAAGTCAGGATTAGTGGAAGCATACCTCTATAGCACTAAGTACTGTAGAGGCAGAGTATATCACAACCAGTGACACGAGTCGTGGAAGGAGTGAGGCTTCAGAGGCTTCTCGCAGGACTTCATCTGAGACATGGTTCAGATGAAGCAGCCAAGCTTCAACACATGGATGAGCAGATTGTTGACATTCAAGGCATCTGACAAATGTTTACCATCAACCAGTTGGCTAGTTGGTGAACCACTCTGTTGATGTGAATTTCTTCCCTCATTGAGAGGGAATGCTGATATGATTACATCATGGACAGTCATTCTCCCTATGTCACAAATAGTGACCAGGTTGGGGAGAATGGTCCAAGACAACGTTGATATCTTCTAGAAGGTAAAAAMAAAKCTCTARTACATCTCCATCRATAATCAAATAGYTGATATTCTGATGGAGTCCTTGTCYAAGGGAAAGTATGTATACTTCAGGGACAAGTTGGGGCTTGTGGAGATTAATCCCTTGATTGATAGGGAGTGTTGATATCCTTGCATCATGGATAGTCAGTGTGTTGTTGCACTGACATTATCCCTACGGAGAATGGTCCAGGTTGGACAGATTGTTGATGTATCATGGACTGACATTTTCTGTGGAAAATGGTCCAGGACTGAAATTCTTCTGTGGCACAGATGGTAACCTGATTAGGATGAATGGTCCGCCCCCAATGGCACGAATGGTGACCTGATTAGGGAGGTTGGTACATGACTGGCATTTTCTCTATGGCACATATGGTGGCCTGATTAGAGAAAATGGTCTGGGACTGACATTCTTTTATGGCACATGTAGTGACCTGATTAGAAGAATGGTCCATGTATCCCATAGCGTAGTTTTAAGCATCTGAGAGAAATGAAATTTTCCCTATGGAACATATGGTGACCTGATAAGGGAAAATGGTACATGACTGACATTCTTCCTATGTCACATATAGTGACCTGATTAGGAAGAATGGTCCTTGTAGTCACGGGACACTCTGTTTAGTGCGTGACAACTTTGGGAAACTCAGTTGAGTGCACAAGTTTCAACACCTGACCTATTCAAGCATCATGTATGATTATTCAAATGAAGTATGGCCAAGAGAATTGATGTCATACTATAGTGATTGTGTACCATTGGTGGTGATTGTGTGTCATTAGACAGTAGTTGTGTACTACTAGTGATGGTTGTGTACCATCAACAATGGTTGTGTACCACTTGCAGTGATTGTGTATCACTGGACAATAGTTGTGTACTACTATGACTCAAAAACAATTGTGTTCTATTGGATGGAATTGTAGTAATTGTGTGCTACTAACTAATTTTCATGGAGACTCCCAGATCACTTAGTAGAAATTGTGTGTTGCTTGATCCCAAATACTGTGATAGATGATTTGAGCTATCGATGGCATGGTAGTAGTTTTGTGCTACTAGTTGATTGCAGAGTAGTCAATGGACTACTAGATGAAGACATCGTGGAAAGATACATCCCTAGCTAAGAGGGAGTGTTGATTTTTTTGTAGTTGCGGGAGGAACTTTCCTCTAGACAATGATGCAGGAGCATCACCGTCATCACTCAATGAGGCAAAGTGGAAGATGACTCAGCATCTAGTGCAACGCACTTAACTGGTTTGGATTCCAAGGAGGGTGCATCACTTTAATTTTTGAAAGATTTGTAATTAAAGATCACATGAGATCTTGAAGCTTGAGCCATTGTATGCACTCCGGGAGATTGTATTTTCTTTTAACACCCATAGGATTGTATGAATTTTGAGCGTCAACTGATATCTGGGTTGTAATATTTCATTTAAATTGTAATAAGCTTAGTGGTAGGATGCTTTAATTGTGATATGAAAGCTAGAGTAGTCTGGAGGGAAGGCTCAAGAATCCCCCTCATGTATAAATCATTGTAATCTATTCCCAAATGAGGTTGTTAGTCATTGTTAGTAGTTGCTGTAGTTATTGAGAGAAGAAGCTAAGACATGAAGAGAGTTGTTGAACTCCTTGTAAATATTTGTTGAAGGAATATAGAAGAAGAGAGAATTATTTTCAGATTTCTGAGCTTGCTTGTCTCTAAGTAACTGGGTAAATGTTGTGTTATTTATCTTTGTGTTTTATGTGTGTGTGCATCTAAAAGGCTTGTTGAATGAATCCTTAATGTTTATTTAAGTTTCAATTGTTTCTCTTCTGAAATATTGGTGCAAGGAATGCATAGTGCCCACACAAGGAGTGTGAGGCTGAACTGTTTCAGGTTCAGAAGCTCAGGAGAGATTGTGTAAGTTTACGTAGAGCAAGCGCAAGGAGTGTGCCTATACTCGTAGGAGTATAAAATCTCAGAGGGGGAGACCAGTTCAAAGAATGCATAGAGGAAACACTTTGTTAATTGTTGAAGAAGCTCAGAGGAGAGATAGTGCAAGAGTGTGCAAATCCTATGCAAGGAGTGCAGAAGGAGAGAATAGTCTCAGTACTAGATTGTAAGCGAAGCGCAACGTGTGCGCCCAAGCCTAATTCCTTCAAGCGACGAAGATCAAGGAGGGATAGCGGGAGTAATTCCCTTACAGAGAAGAAATCTCTTTGGAAGAAAGAGAATGGGTGAGATCGGTTCGGGTGGGATCAAGATCCCTTACAATCATTGGATCTGGAAAAGGAGCACGGTTAATAAGCCCTCGAGTCCTTCGGACTTTGCTACTTCAACAATTTTCCATTGTCTGTCGTAAAGGAGGAAAAATCCCCGAAGCTCCGAAACCCCGGAGTGAATCTACACCGTATATCATTGGGAGGAGTGTGAGTCGTTGGATCCCCGAGTGGTTCGGGGATTCGACACTTTGAGAAAAGTTGATTGTTGTTATGCAAAGTAAAGAATCCCCCAAAGTCCCGAAGTCCGAAGTAAAATCTGGACCGTTGGTCGTTGGGGACATGTGTCCGCAGATAAGTGAGTATCCGGAAATCCGACTATGTGGAGGATTGTGTGCGCAATTTTCTTTGACGAGAAAATTCTCGAAGCCCGAAGTAAATCCAGGCCGTCTGTTGATGGGGACACGTGGATCGTGGATCCCCGCCCTTCACTAGTTCAGAGGTATTGTGTATTGGAGGCATAGAAAACCTCGAAGCTCGGAGCACCGAAGCTGATCATAACTGTTGGTTGTTGAAGAAGTGTGGACCGTTGATCCCAGGATAGTCTGGGAGTTCGCCAGTTCATCGTTCGAGAGCTTCGAAGTGTGGTGTTAACAGATCTCCCAAAGCCCGAAGTTCTAGAACGCTACTTCCGGAATTCGCCAGTTTGGCGTTCGGGAGGATTAGTGTGTTGTGTGGGAAGATCTTTTGAAGCCCAAAGCTCTGAATAGCGCCTTGTGGCTAAGTGCACGGTTCTATCCCATGGTCATATGTGATTTCTGCCGAAGTTAACACCTTCAATATTTTAAGCCCCAGGTTTTAGGCCCGAGGTCACATGGAGACTCCGCTGGAGTAAAAATACCCTCGCGAACCCGAATTTTCGCGCAGTTAAAGGAGAAAAGGCCTACGGATAGGATTCTAAGGGTTCTGTGGAGGCCCAAGAGCCACTCCGACTCCTGTGTAAATCGATCCTAGACCAAGAGGTCGCACAAGCCCCCGTAGGAGGGGAGGGGGTTTGCATCAGACAACCTTTCTTATAAGAGAAAAAGGTTCTGAAAGTCCAGGAAGACCATTGAAAAGAAGGAGAATATCTCAGAGAGAGTCAATTGACTCAGAGTGAGTGCCGCAGAGGGAGTTTCCCCTCGGTTCAAGTGGGAAAGAGACATCTTCCAGGATTGACAAACATGTGTCATGAGTCTAGGGTGAAGTTTGTATACTTCAGAGACAAGCTTGGCATGATGAAGAATGTCTCCCTCGCTGAGAGAGTGTGTTGATGTTTGGGCAACATCGGGAAGACATTCTCCTAGATTAATAAATAGTTATATAACATATACAATAAATAAGTAGTTATTTATTATCCAAGAGACACATCCTTTCATGGATAGTCATCATATGTTTTCTATATATAGAACACTTATCATTGTAATAACATATTGATTATACAATATTATCTCATATAGAAAAATCAACACTTATTACGGCCATAACTTTTAATTCAAATTTTTAAATAAGATTTTAGAGAAAAAAAATTTGAAAAAAATATTAACTTTTAATTAGAATTTTTATATAAGATTTTAGAGAAAAAATCTCAAACAAACTAATTCTAATTTTTAAATAAGATTTTAAAAAGAAAGTTTCAAACAACTAATTGAGAGTCAATATTATTTAACCAAAACCGTACACTATTTGTGAGTGATATTATTAATTTTAACTATCATCATTTATTGTTTTTTTTTTTAAATTAATATATTAAACACAATTTTTAATTTAAAATAAATATAGACCAAAATATTATATATAATATTTAAAAATAATCTAAAAAAAAGTTAGATAAGCTGTCTACTATATGAATGGAAGTCCAATACCATGGGACATCTCAAATGGAAATATATTGAGAGAACTTGGACTTATTTATTAAATAAATAAATAACTACGTCATTGCGAATCTGATTTGTTAGCTCACTGTCCACACAACTTGCAGATAGAAACAACGAGGATTGCAAATCTGATTTGTGTGTCCAGACAACTTGCAGACAGAAACATCGTTGAATGTAATGTGGGATGTCAGTAAGCACTTTTGGGGCTGTAGTTCATTCATGGCGTAGCTCCAGCTCAAATTAAAGGACAGAGTAAGAAATGAAGGCAAATAAAAGTAAGTTGGTAATATTAAATGTTTAGTAATAGTTCCTTTTTAATTTATCTTTATGGCTATTTCAGATAGAAAGCATTGAGACACATATTTTTCCATGTCAGCAACTCTATCCATATCAAATATCAACTTTATCCATTGGAAAAATAACAACTTTATCCATGGAAAAAATTCATATTAAGTTTATATTGTAATAGTTAATTTTAAATTATTTGTAAAAAATAAATAGTAATAAGTCAACTAGCATTGGTAAACAATATTTAATGATGATTATATTTCATGTTAATTGACAATTGATTTATCAATTATTTTATGGGACACAGATTTTCTTTGAGAAACATGGGATATGTTGAAACAAACAATTGGTCTAGGAGTATCATCTTATATTTCTTTTGATTGGGCAAAAGTGTTTTTTTAACCTAAGGAAATAAGCTAAAACCTCAAAACACATAGGTATCTAAAATGAATGGAAGTTAACCTCCTTTATAACTTTAAACAATCTATTATAAATAGTTGTTTACATACAATGATGGAGCTTTATATGGTGGAGATAAGTGACCTTAAACATAAAGGAAGATGAAAAAGTAATTAATGGGTTTTGTTTGTAAGGAAATTTTTTATATGGTGGAGATAAGTGACCTTAAACATAAAGGAAGATGAAAAAGTAATTAATGGGTTTTGTTTGTAAGGAAATTTGGGTTTTGGGTTTAATTTGTAGGGTGACTTAGGTTCGAAACTCGTTGTAGTTGAGAGGAGACATTTTAATAATCCAATCAGTTAAGGGTTGGTGTGGTCTAGGTTGGGTGTGATTGTGGGTTGGTGTGGTCCAGGATTTTGATGACTTAGATGTGCATGGGTCGTGGTTTCTTAGTCAAAGGCTAATCGTATAAATCATGAACAAACTAGCAAAAAAAATATTTTATTTCTACTATATTTACATATAAAAATTACATTTTAAAAAATATTTAATTCCAACCATACATTGAATATATAATCACATTTCTTATAAGTTTTTGACTCTACATTATTTCTAAATATAAGTGATTGAGTGGAAGGAACTATATATTATTTTATTTAGTTTGTCTTTCAATTTTATATATAGTAATGTCACGGGTTCTAATTTGATGAGGTAAGGTATATACGCCACCACATACTAAAATTAATCTAAAGAGGATTCTTTATCGCATAAACCAATAAGTTTTATAAGATAATGTAACTAGACCATGAGTGTAATAAAAGAGCCTTCAACCTCATAATTTTTTGTTTAAAATAACAACAAGAGGAGGATACGCTAGCAATAGTAAAAGAAGAATTAAAAAATAAATCACAAATTGAAACAACTTACCTCATAGAAGCAAAGAGGCTAGGAAAAACAATTGATCATAAAGATAGGTTGATCTGTTTCAAAGTAAGTTATAATGACCATAAATATAGCATACTCAGTAAATCTTGGAGCTTAAAAGGGTCAATAATATTTATAAATGAAGACCTCATTCTCGAAGACCAAGCTAAATTAAGGAAGGAAGTTCAAAAAGTAAAAGAAGTCAAGAAAGAAGGAAAATATGCAATAATTAGAAATCGAAAAGCTATTGTTAGGGACAGAGACCAGAAGGATAATAATAAATAAGAATTTGGGACACTCGGGATCCTTTTTTGGAACTGTCGTGGATTTTCATGGTGCAAAGGTCCCATGATAAGTTGGATTCCAAGTGATATTGATATTCTTTGATAGTTGAAACTTGGGATCATGAAGAGTCTAAGGTCCCTAACATAGAAGGATTTGTCTTGTGGTCGGCATGGAACAAAAAGTCATATCGTAGAGGGATAGGAGGTATAGCTTGTTATATTAGAAATAGCAGTTCTTCTCACATTCAACTTCATAAGATCGACCCTCTCAATCAATACATTTGGACAAAAATTTTAGACATCGATGATAAGAAGATGTATATAGAAATTTGCTATTTTGCACCTATTAATTCTACTTTTTATAAGAAAACAATCTAGATAGCAATTGTCCCTATAATAATTTTGAACAAGATATTTATAGTTTGAAAAATGAAGGTAATATCCTCATGGTAGGAGACTTTAATGTTAGGAATGCAACTAACCAACCTATTATTTTAAGCCATGATTCCAACCATACTACTTTATGGCTAGATATGGACCTTGTTCTAACTAATAGCTACAAAAGAAGCTCTGAAGATCTAATTCAGAATTTTTTTGTTACTGAGTTGGTCAAGCTTTGCATCTCTCAAGACCTAATAATTTGCAATAGAGTAATGAAGTGGCCAAACTCCAACCAGATGACTTATATTCATGGGACGGGTAGTAGTGTCATAGATTATGTGATATTTGATATCCTCATTTCCAACCAAATATTAACTTTTAACCTTTTAAATGACCATGAACCCGATTTTGATCATAGACCTTTAACCCTAACTCTAAACTTTTCCATGCACAAGAGCACCATTGAAGAGAATTCTAATAATCAAATGCAACTGCTCTTTGACAAAAGTAAAGTTGACCTTTTCTTAAAGGATTTGAATAGTGAATTACATCTCCTAACTTATAAGGACAGCATTGAAGACCTCTATCATAATTTTACAAGTACCCTTTCCACTTCTATTAACAAGTTCTCTTTCGAGGTGTCCTGTAAAAAAAATAGAACGACCAACCCTTGGTATGATAAAGAATGTAAAATTGGTATGAAATCCATTAGGGATGCTTCTAATGAGTTCTTAAAACTCAATAAGATCAATACATATAAATCCCTAATGAAAAGTAAAAAAAGGTACTATATCAATAAAAGCAAAGAGTGGCTTTCACAACTATCTAAGCTTGATCCTAAAAAGTTATGGAGGAAAATTATAATCCACAATACTAAAGAAAATAATACGATTCCCTTAAGGGAATAGAATTCCTACCTTAAAATTCTTTATGAGTTCCCTAATTCCATGGACACCATTCCTATTGTCTCTACAGAGGATGAGGTTTTTTCTTTGGATGACATAGAGTTTGGGGTTAAGCGGCTTGCAAATGGGAAATTTAAGGACATTGAAAGCTACCAAGCTGAAATTTTTAAAATTAGAGGGCCTATACTCATCCCTCACATACACAAGCTCTTCAATTCAAGCAAGGCTTTCCTAAACCATGGATGCAAAGCTTCATTGTTCCTATTTTTAAAAATGGGGATAGAAACATTCCCTCTCATTATATGACCATTATGATTAACCCTATTTTAGACAAGCTTTATGAAATTATTCTGGAAAAGATATTAGCCTTTGGATAGAAATTCATGGTAAAAGAGATAAAAGCCAGGCCGGGTTTAGGAGATATCATTCAATTGTGGACCATCTTGTTACCTTCAGTACCATTGCAAAGGAGTTACACAATACTAAAACCAATCTTTTTTGTTGTTTTGTTGACAATAGAAAAGTGTTTGACACGGTCACCAAGAAAAAACTTTGGAATAGGTTGGAAGATGTTATCACATAAAGTTGTCAAGTTCATAGGACAACCAAGTTTTTTGTTGCACAGGTAACGTCCAAGCGCAACATTCAAAATAGGTTCGTTTCGAGTTTAAGTACAAGAAACCAATAGGTTTGATTTTCCATGGAGATCCCATATGTCATTCAGATTAGCAGCTCTTGAACAGTCGGAGTTTAAAAGTCATGCAAGGATCAACAACTAGACAAGCATCCTGAAGTCCCGAAGTCCCGAAGTAAATCTGAGCCATTGAAGGTTGAGGACACGCGTCACTAGATCTCTCACTTTGGGAATTCGACTCTTCGGAAAATTGCGCGAGCAAGTAGAAGAAAAGGGCCTGAAGCCCGAACTCCCAAAGTGAATCTCGATCGTCCAAATCAAGAGGCCACGCGTCACCAGATCTCTCACTTAGGGAATTCAAAACTTCGAAGAATCATGCAAGCAAGCAAGAGAAATATCTCAAAGCCTGAAATCCTGAAGTAAATCTCGGTCGTCCAAAACATGAGAACACGTGGAGGCAGATCTCACACTTCGGAGGATTGCACGAGCAAGCAGAAGAAAAACTCCTGAATTAATTGAGAGTCATTGATCTTTGCAACAGGAAGCAGGGTCCATCCAAGAGAGGTGCATGGCAGCAAAAGCAGGGCTTTTCCAAATCACAGATTGCACTAGATCAACGACCACGTTTCATTGCGGGGACACAACATGCTCGAACAATAAAATTATTGAGCGGTCTCTCAATTGAAACCATGGTATAGTGGAAGAGCTACGTGGAAGAATGTGGTGAATTTCGGGTTCAAAAGTGGTGTGGATCCAAACCATCGTTGACAGCCCTGCAATCATGTGCTTATTCAACGTCAAATCTAAGAGCAGCACGTGGCCACTCCCTAGTAGTCAGGTCGTGTCCCGATCCTGAGGAGGATTCAGTTAATGAACAAGGACTGGTAGTTGAAACCTTAGCTCATTCCATAAATAGAAAGCGTGGAAACCATATCCGAGGAGACTGGACTGTCAACCCGAGGTACCACAAAGGGTAGTTTCTCTAGTAGAACCATGCCGATCCAACTTGCCTTCTGACAGAAGAAAGACCCATATTGTTCTGAGCTCACGTCTGACATGAGGAAACACACACAGTCTGACAGAGGGG
>JASDQU010014941.1:27449-44442 GCA_032191745.1 Picea mariana
GAGCATATAGAAAATCAAGCAGAAGCATAAGTCCTCAAGGGGATAAACACATACACATCACTTGATCAGTCAATACAAAGGCCAATCTTAAATGTATGCATACATGCATTCATTCATTTTTCCATTTCAAAGCACAAAGCATGAAAAACACTTATCAGAACAAGAAGACGTGATGCGACTGTTGAAAGGGGTGCACGTTTCCACCCATCCATAGGCTCAGTTACTCCTAACGGATTTACCACTGGACACCCCCAAGCTAGGCCACGATGCTTTGATATTAAATATTTTATTCTGGCTGAAAAAAAGTTAGGGATGGAGGTTACTCTGCTTCTCCCGGCTCAGTAATAGATAGGGACGAAGGTTACTCTCCTTCTCCTGTGATCAGAACACGTTCTCCTTTAGTTCTTCCTAGAACCTGAGATTAGTCTCTCTTTTATGCTCTCTTCACATGTCCCCCCTGCCCACCACACCTTCCTTTCTTGCCTTCCTCAGCAAGATTGCATGTTGCCCAAAATCCCAGTCCGTGGTTAGGCCTGGAAGCCTTACAGATGGGCGGTTTTCCTCATCCCCTCATTAACTCTTGAGGAGGTCTTCCCACCTACCAGTCTAACTGTAATTCATTCCTGGGTAAGAGGGTTGTTCTAATCCTGAGCAATTAATTCCAACAAAGTACTTGTCTAGTGGAGGTTAACGCAACCATTCTTGGTCCCCTTCACCATCTCTTTCATATCATTTGTTGTCTCTCTTAGCACACCCCCCTTCTAGCAGTCATGCCACACTTATCTATTTTCTAGTAAATAACAAAAATTACATTCGTTGAACTTTTATACAAAGGTCCATCAAATCAAACATTCACACATATTGAGTTTCCCATAGTCTCTTGGCCAATATAGTCATATTTACAAACTAGGGGAAACAAGGTGTTACACTCAGGTAAATGGAAGGGAAATGAACACCAAGATTAGGTGAATGCTAATTGCATTAGCTACTCATATGATTATGAGGAAAGACAAAGGCAGGATGGAGAACTTTGAGCCGAGCTAGAGGAGTTGCAGATGTTATCAGTAATGCTTCCTATGAAGAAATTGTTACCCAGGCCCAGAGTCTCGAGATCACGGAGCGCACCCAAGATGTTAAGAATGATATTCGTCAAAGAATTATTGAAGAGCTCGAGATTGTAAAGTTGGGATCATAAAGAGAGAATTGGAGGTATAGATCCATGGAAGAAGTTAGACCTTAGGTCTAGTGACAAAAAATGGGATAGATTTCCAAGGAACAGAGAGATGACACCTTGGATTTGTTGCTCAGGTAAGGTAATCGAGATGACGTTGTGGAGGGAATCACGGGCTACACCGGTGCAATTAAAGTCTTGATGTTCAACATAATTTAAACTGACATTGTTCCAATCAACTAAAACATTCAAGGGGTCTCTGACAATGGATCTCTTGAATTCCATCAGACCTTCAACTTCAATAGTTGTAGCAATAATACGGATTGGAAATATTGGGAAAATGAGAATGAGCATGCAAACAAACCAGAACGCCAAGGGTGGCATTGTCATATCGAATCAAAGTTGAATCGATATTGTGAAGTTGGGACTGATGGGTTGTATATATGGAAGTTTTTATTTTTTGGAACAAAAAGGTCTGTCGAATCTATGACTTCACGGGTTGGAAGCTGGGGGGGTGTGAGAGTTGCATAGGGGAAAGAAACAAGGTACATCAGTGGAAGAATATGGAATCCTTCTAGACTCTATGGGGACTCCATTGATCACAATATGATTACTGAAAGTTGTGGAAACTACCAAAAGCTTCAAGTATAATCTACGCCAAGTTGAAGTACGAGAGAGGTGTCTCTGTTAGAGGAGGAGTCCTAAATCCATCATGCTTTGTAAAGAACCTAGATCATGTATTGTTTTGAAGAGTGGTATATTCTCTTTGTATGTTTTCTTTGGTGTGTTACATTCAAATTATGTGAGAGCTAATCTAGATGGATTCCAAGTGTGGATATGTTGTTTCAAAAGATATGCGGTTTCAGACAGTACACAAATATGTTCAGATGCGGAGAGGAAGACATGGAGGGAAAGACCTTCCAACATGATGTCGAGGAGAGACATTGTCAGACATGATGCTCAAAGACAGGACATCTCTAGGAGCAGTATACCTCCAAGACGAGATCATACCAGATAGCAGAGGCAGTTCCAGTGATCATGGATACAACTAGTTAGACCGACTGTAGCACAACTATGGTGATAGATTCAGTAGAGGAGGAAAGCACATTATGAGACTCAGAGGGAGCAGGTGTAGCAGTCCTAGTACATGAGTTGATCCATGAGATGTTGAGGAAGCAGGCATGGTAGTAGTTCCAGTGTATGTAAAGTCACTCCCAAAGAGGGAGGCGGTACTACATCCAAAGGGAGAAGAGATTGAGTTACCTCCAGAGAAGGAGGAAGAGATACCTTCGATGTTAGAGGGAGAAAATCCAGAGGAGGAGTCACATCCAGCTCTAGAGGGAGTAGTTTTTGAACCACTCTCAGTTCCTAAGAGAGTAGCTGCAGAGGAAGTAGTTGCAAAGAGAGAGTGGAGGAGCCATTTCCATAGAGAGCAGCCCCAAAGAAGGGAAATTGTTGATAGAGTAGAGAAGCTACTCTCAGTCTTAGTGTTTAGCAATTATAGAATCCCGGAGGGAGTATCTGCAGAGTGAATGGAGGACCTACTCTCAATCAGAGAGCCATATAGTGCTTTGCAGTAAGCACCCTAAGCCAACTCGTGATTGAGCATATTGAGTTGCAACAGAGCAGGTGTACCATTGTGGTACAGTTGGATATGTCTCTAGAGATGAAGAAAGGATGCAGAGATATACAGTTTTAACCAGGAAGAAAGTGCAATTGATAGAAAGGGCACCAAATGGTGCTTCTTCAGCTCGAAATAAGTCAGGATTAGTGGAAGCATACCTCTATAGCACTAAGTACTGCAGAGGCAGAGTATATCACAACCAGTGACACGAGTTGTGGAAGGAGTGAGGCTTCAGAGGCTTCTCGCAGGACTTCATCTGAGACATGGTGCAGATAAAGAAGCCAAGCTTCAACACATGGATGAGTAGATTGTTGACATTCAAGGCATCTGACAAATGTTTACCATCAACCAGTTGGCTAGTTGGTGAACCGCTCTACTGATGTGAATTTCTTCCCTCATTGAGAGGGAATGTTGATATGATTACATCATGGACAGTCATTCTCCCTATGTCACAAATAGTGACCAGGTTGGGGAGAATGGTCCAAGACAACGTTGATATCTTCTAGAAGGTAAAAACAAAGCTCTAATACATCTCCATCAATAATCAAATAGCTGATATTCTGATGGAGTCCTTGTCTAAGGGAAAGTATGTATACTTCAGGGACAAGTTGGGGCTTGTGGAGATTAATCCCTTGATTGATAGGGAGTGTTGATATCCTTGCATCATGGATAGTCAGTGTGTTGCTGCACTGACATTATCCCTGCTGAGAATGGTCCAGGTTGGACAGATTGTTGATGTATCATGGACTGACATTTTCTGTGGAAAATGGTCCAGGACTGAAATTCTCCTGTGGCACAGATGGTAACCTGATTAGGATGAATGGTCCACCCCCAATGGCACGAATGGTGACCTGATTAGGGAGGTTGGTACAAGACTGGCATTTTCTCTATGGCACATATGGTGGCCTGATTAGAGAAAATGGTCTGGGACTGACATTCTTTTATGGCACATGTAGTGACCTGATTAGAAGAATGGTCCATGTATCCCATAGCATAGTTTTAATCATCTAAGAGAAATGAAATTTTCCCTATGGCACATATGGTGACCTGATAAGGGAAAATGGTACAGGACTGACATTCTTCCTATGTCACATATAGTGACCTGATTAGGAAGAATGGTCCTTGTAGTCACAGGACACTCCGTTTAGTGCGTGACAACTTTGGGACACTCAGTTGAGTGCGCAAGTTTCAACACCTGACCTATTCAAGCATCATGTATGATTATTCAAATGAAGTATGGCAAGGAGAGTTGATGCCATACTACAGTGATTGTGTACCATTGGTGGTGATTGTGTGTCATTAGACAGTAGTTGTGTACTAGTAGTGATGGTTGTGTACCATCAACAGTGGTTGTGTACCACTGGCAGTGATTGTGTATCACTAGACAATAGTTGTGTACTACTATGACTCAAAAACAGTCGTGTTCTATTGGATGGCATTGTAGTAATTGTGTGCTACTAACTAATTTCCATGGAGACTCCCAGATCACTTGGTAGAAATTGTGTGTTGCTTGATCCCAGAGACTATGATAGATGATTTGAGCTATCGATGGCATGGTAATAGTTTTGTGCTACTAATTGATTGCAGAGTAGTCAATGGACTACTAGATGAAGACATCGTGGAAAGATACATCCCTAGCTAAGAGGGAGTGTTGATTTTTTTGTAGCTGCGGGAGGAACTTTCCTCTAGACAATGATGCAGGAGCATCATCGTCATGACTCAATGAGGCAAAGTGGAAGATGACTCAGCATCCAGCGCAATGCACTTAACTGGTTTGGATTCCAAGGAGGGTGCGTCACTTTAATTTTTGAAAGATTTGTAATTAAATATCACATGAGTTCTTGAAGCTTGAGCCATTGTATGCACTCCAGGAGATTGTATTTTCTTTTAACACCCGTAGGATTGTATAAATTTTAAGCGTCGCATATCTGGGTTGTAATATTTCGTAATAAGCTTAGTGGTAGGATGCTTTAATTGTGATATGAAAGCACTAGAGTAGTCTGGAGGGAAGGCTCAAGAATCCCCCTCGTGTATAAATCAATGTAATCTATTCCCAAATGAGGTTGTTAGTCGTTGTTAGTAGTTGTTGTAGTTATTGAGAGAAGAAGTTGAGAGATGAAGAGAGTTGTTGAACTCCTTGTAAATATTTGTTGAAGGAATATAGAAGAAGAGAGAATTATTTTCAGATTTCTGAGCTTGCTTGTCTCTAAGTAACTGGGTAAATGTTGTGTTATTTATCTTTGTGTTTTATGTGTCTGTGTGTATCTAAAAGGCTTGTTGAATGAATCCTTAATGTTTATTTAAGTTTCAATTGTTTCTCTTCTGAAATATCGGTGCAAGGAGTGCATAGTGCCCACGCAAGGAGTGCGAAGGATGAACTATTACAGGTTCAGAAGCTCAGGAGAGATTGTGTAAGTTTATGCAGAGCATGCGCAAGGAGTGTGCCTATACTCGTAGGAGTATAAAATATCAGAGGGGGAGACCAATTCAAAGAATGCACAGAGGAAACACTTTATTAATTGTTGAAGAAGCTCATAGGAGAGATAGTGCAAGAGTGTGCAAATCATATGCAAGGAGTGCAGAAGGAGAGAACAGACTCAGTACTAGATTGTAAGCGAAGCACAAGGTGTGCGCCCAAGCCTAAATCCTTCAAGCGACGAAGATCAAGGACGGATAGCGGGAGTAAGTCCCTCACAGAGAAGAAATCTATTTGGAAGAAAGAGAATGGGTGAGATCAGTTCGGGCAGGATCAAGATCCATTACAATCATTGGATCTGGAAAAGGAGCACGATAAGCCCTCGAGTCCTTCAGACTTTGCTGCTTTGACAGTTTTTTGTTGTCTGCCGTAAAGGAGGAAAAATCCCCGAAGCTCCGAAGCCCTAGAGTGAATCTACATCGTATATCATTGGGAGGAGTGTGAGTCATTGGATCCCCAAGTGGTTTGGCAATTCAACACTTCAAGAAAAGTTGATTGTTGTTGTGCAAAGTAAAGAATCCCCCAAAGTCCCGAAGTCCGAAATAAAATCTGGACCGTCGGTCGTCGGGGACACATGTCCGCAGATAAGTGAGTATCCGGAAATCCGACTATCTGGAGGATTGTGTGCACAATTTTCTTTGACAAGAAAATTCTTGAAGCCCAGAGTAAATCCATGCCGTTCGTTGATGGGGACACATGGATCGTGGATCCCCGCCCTTCACTAGTTCAGAGGTATTGTGTATTGGAGGCATAGAAAACCCCAAAGCTCGAAGCATCGAAGCTGATCATAACTGTTGGTTGTTGAAGAAGTGTGGACTGTTGATCCCAGGACTGTTGATCCCAGGATAGTCTGGGAGTTTGTCAGTTCGTCGTTCGAGAGTTTCAAAGTGTGGTGTTAATAGATCTCCCAAAGCCCGAAGTTCTAGAACGCTACTTCAGGAATTCGCCAGTTTGGCGTTCGAGAGGATTAGTGTGTTGTGTGGGAAGATCTTTTGAAGCCCAAAGCTCTGAATAGCGCCTTGTGGCTAAGTGCATGGTTCTATCCCGTGGTCATATGTGATTTCTGTCGAAGTTAGCACCTTCAATATTTTAAGCCTTAGGTTTTAGGCCCGAGGTCACGTGAAGACTCCGCTGGAGTAAAAATACCCTCGCGAACCCGAATTTTCGCACAATTAAAGGAGAAGAGGCCTATCGATAGGATTCTAAGGGTTCTGTGGGGACCCAAGAGCCACTCCGACTCCTATGTAAATCGATCCTAGACCAGGAGGTCGCACAAGCCCCCATAGGAGGGGAGGGGGTTTGCATCAGACAACCTTTCTTATAAGAGAAAAAGGTTATGAAAGTCCAGGAAGACCATTGAAAAGAAGGAGAATATCTCAAAGAGAGTCAGTTGACTCAGAGTGAATGCCGCAAAGGGAGTTTCCCCTCGGTTCAAGTGGGAAAGAGACATCTCCCAGGATTGACAAACATGTGTCATGAGTCTAGGGTGAAGTTTGTATACTTCAGAGACAATCTTGGCATGATGAAGAATGTCATAAACCAACATAATAAATATAGACCAAAATATATGTGATTTTTTTTTTAATTAATATATTAAACACAATTTTTAATTTAAAATAAATATAGACCAAAATATTATATATAATATTTAAAAATAATCCAAAAAATTGTTAGATAAGCTATCTACTATATGAATGGAAATCCAATACCATGGAACATCTCAAATGGAAATATAATGAGAGAACTTGGACTTATTTATTAAATAAATAAATAACTACGTCCTTGCCAATCTGATTTGTGGGCTCACTGTCCACACAACTTGCAGATAGAAACAACGTGGATTGCAAATCTGATTTGTGGGCTCCCTGTCCAGACAACTTGCAGATAGAAACATCGTTGAATGTAATGTGGGATGTCAGTAAGCACTTTGGGGACTGTAGTTCATTCATGGCGTAGCTCCAGCTCAAATTAAAGGACAGAGTAAGAAATGAAGGCAAATAAAAGTAAGTGGGTAATATTAAATGTTTAGTAATAGTTCCTTTTTACTTTATCTTTATGGTGATTTCAAAAAGAAAGCATTGAGACACATATTTTTCCATGTCAGCAACTCTATCCATATCCAATATCAACTTTATCCATGGGAAAAAATAACAACTTTATCCATATCTAATTATATCTAATAAAAACTTTATCCATGGAAAAAATTCATATTAAGTTTATATTGTAATAGTTAATGTAAAATTATTTGGAAAAAATAAATTTTAATATGTAATTAAAAAATAAATAGTAATAAGTCAACTAGCATGGGTAAACAATATTTAATGATGATTTTATTTCATGTTAATTGACAATTGATTTATCAATTATTTTATATTTTTTAAAAATAAGAGAAATGGAAAAAACATTACAAGTACAACTTTTGATAAAATTACTAAAAAAATGTTTACATTTAATCTTATATTTAATTAATTTTTCACAAATAATAATTTAAAAAATACAATGTTTTAAAAGAAGTATCGAGAGATATTGCCCTTAAACTATAATTACAAGTTTGTTCTTGTTTCTTGAGTTTATGTATGGGTCTAAAGGAGTTTGCTTAAAAAAAAGCACATGACTTTTATGCTAAAGTCTTAGCAACTTAGCAATGAGTAGTATGGGACACAGGGTTTCTTTGAGAAACATGGGATATGTTGAAACAAACAATTGGTCTAGGAGTATCATCTTATATTTCTTTTGATTGGGCAAAAGTGTTTTTTTAACCTAAGGAAATAAGCTAAAACCCCAAAACACATAGGTATCTAAAATGAATGGAAGTTAACCCCCTTTATAACTTTAAACAATCTATTATAAATAGTTGTTTACATACAATGATGGAGCTTTATATGGTGGAGATCAGTGACCTTAAATATAAAGGAAGATGAAAAAGTAATTAATGGGTTTCGTTTGTAAGGAAATCTGGGTTTTGGGTTTAATTTGTAGGGCGACTTATGTTCGAAACTCGTTGTAGTTGAGAGGAGACATTTTAACAATCCAGCCAGTTAAGGGTTGGTGTGGTCTAAGTTGGGTGTGATTGTGGGTTGGTGTGACCCAGAATTTTAATGACTTAGATATCCATGGGTCGTGGTTTCTTAATCAAAGACTAATCGTATAAATCATGAACAAACTAGCAAAAAAATATATTTTATTTCTACTATATTTACATATAAAAATTACATTTTAAAAAATATTTAATTCCAACCATACATTGAATATATAATCACATTTCTTATAAGTTTTTGACTCTACGTTATTTCTAAATATAAGTGATTGAGTGGAAGGAACTATATATTATTTTATTTAGTTTGTCTTTCAATTTTATATATAGTAATGTCACGGGTTCTAATTTGATGAGGTAAGGTATATATGCCACCACATGCTAAAATTAATCTAAAGAGGATTCTTTATCACATAAACCAATAAGTTTTATAAGATAATGTAACTAGACCATGAGTGTAATAAAATAGCCTTGAATCTCATAATTTTTTGTTTAAAAGAACAACAAGAGGAGGATACGCTAACAATAGTAAAAGAAGAATTAAAAAATAAATCACAAATTGAAACAATTTACCTCATAGAAGCAAAGAGGCTAGGAAAAACAATTGATCATAAAGATAGGTTGATCTGTTTCAAAGTAAGTTATAATGACCATAAATATAGCATACTCAGTAAATCTCGGAGCTTAAAAGGGTCAATAATATTTATAAATGAAGACCTTGTTCCCGAAGACCAAGTTGAATTAAGGAAGGAAGTTCAAAAAGTAAAAGTCAGGAAAGAAGGAAAATAGGCAATAATTAGAAATCGAAAAGCTATTGTTAGGGATAGAGACCAGAAGGATAATAATAAATAAGAATTTGGGACACTCGGGATCCTTTTTTGGAATTGTCGTGGATTTCCATGGCGCAAAGGTCCCATGATAAGTTGGATCCCGAGTGATATTGATATTATTTGTCTAGTTGAAACTTGGGATCATGAAGAGTCTAAGGTCCCTAACATAGAAGGATTTGTCTTGTGGTCGGCATGGAACAAAAAGTCATAGCTTAGAGGGATAGGAGGTATAGATTGTTATATTAGAAATAGCAGTTCTTCTCACATTCAACTTCATAAGATCGACCCTCTCAATCAATACATTTGGACAAAAATTTCAGACATCAATGATAAGAAGATGTATATAGAAATTTGTTATTTTGCACCTATTAATTCTACTTTTTATAAGAAAACAATCTAGATAGAAATTGTCCCTATAATAATTTTGAACAAGATATTTATAGTTTGAAAAATGAAGGTAATATCCTCATGGTAGGAGACTTTAATGTTAAGAATGCAACTAACCAAGCTATTCTTTTAAGCCATGATTCCAACCATACTACTTTATCGCTAGATAGGGACCTTGTTCTAACTAATAGCTACAAAAGAAGCTCTGAAAATCTAATTGAGAATTTTTTTGGTACTGAGTTGGTCAAGCTTTGCATCTCTCAAGACCTAATAATTTGCAATGGAGTAATGAAGTGGCCAAACTCCAACCAAATGACTTATATTCATGGGATGGGTAGTAGTGTCGTAGATTATGTGATATTTGATATCCTCGTTTCCAACCAAATAGTAACTTTTAACCTTTTAAATGACCATGAACCTGATTTTGATCATAGACCTTTAACCCTAACTCTAAACTTTTCCATGCACAAGAGCGTCATTGAAGAGAATTCTAATAATCAAAGGCAACTGCTCTTTGACAAAAGTAAAGTTGACCTTTTCTTAAAGGATTTGAATAGTGAATTACACCTCCTAACTTATAAGGACAGCATTGAAGACCTCTGTCATAATTTTACAACTACCCTTTCCACTTCTATTAACAAGTTCTCTTTCGAGGTGTCCTGTAAAAAAAATAGAACGACAACCCTTGGTATGATAATAAATGTAAAATTGTTATGAAATCCATTAGGGATGATTCTAATGAGTTCTTAAAACTCAATAAGATCAATACATACAAATACCTAATGAAAAGTAAAAAAAGTTACTATATCAATAAAAGGAAAGAGTAGCTTTCACAACTATCTAAGCTTGATCCTAAAAAGTTATGGAGGAAAATTATAATTTGCAATACTAAAGAAAATAATATGATTCCCTTAAGGGAATGGAATTCCTACCTTAAAATTCTTTACGAGTTCCCTAATTTCATGGACACCATTCCTATTGTCTCTACAAAGGATGAGGTTTTTTCTTTGGATGACATAGAGTTCGGGGTTAAGCGGCTTGAAAATGGGAAATTTAAGGACATTGAAAGCTACCAAGCTGAAATTTTTAAAATTAGAGGGCCTATACTCATCCCTCACATACACAAGCTCTTCAATTTAGTAGTCAAGCAAGGCTTCCCTAAACCATGGATGCAAAGTTGCATTGTTCCTATTTTTAAAAATGAGGATAGAAACATTCCCTCTCATTATAGGACCATTATGATTAACCCTATTTTAGACAAGCTTTATGGAATTATTTTGGAAAAGAGATTAGCCTTTGGATAGAAAGTCATGGTAAAAGAGATAAAGGCTAGCCCGGGTTTAGGAGATATCATTCAATTGTGGACCATCTTGTTACCTTTAGGACCATTGCAGAGGAGTTACACAATACTAAAACCAATCTTTTTTGTTGTTTTGTTGACAATAGAAAAGTGTTTGACACGATCACCAAGAAAAACCTTTGGAATAGGTTGGAAGATGTTATCACATAAAGTTGTCAAGTTCATAGGATGACCAAGTTTTTTGTTGCACAGGTAACGTCCAAGCACAACATTCAAAATAGGTTTGTTTCGAGTTTGAGTACAAGAAACCAATAGGTTTGATTTTCCACAATGGAGATCCCATATGTCGTTCAGATTAGCAGCTCTCGGACAATCGGAGTTTAAAAGTTGTGCAAGGATTAACGACTAGACAAGCGTCCCGAAGTCCCAAAGTAAATCTGAGCCATTGAAGGCTGAGGACACGCGTCACCAAATCTCTCACTTTGGGAATTCGACACTTCGGAAAATTCAGCGAGCAAGTAGAAGAAAAAGGCTCGAAGCCCGAACTCTCGAAGTGAATCTCGGTCGTCCAAATCAAGAGGCCACGCGTCACCAAATCTCTCACTTAGGGAATTCGAAACTTCGGAGAATTACGCAAGCAAGCAGGAGAAATATCTCAAAGCCCGAACTCCCGAAGTAAATCTCGGCCGTCCAAAACATGAGAACATGTGGAGGCAGATCTTGCACTTCGGAGGATTGTGCAAGCAAGCAGAAGAAAAACTCTCGAAGTAATTGAGAGTCGTTGATCTTTGCAGCAGGAAGCAGGGTCCATCCAAGAGCGGTGTGTGGTAGCAAAAGCAGGGCTTTTCCAAATCACAGATTGCACCAGATCAATGCCCACATTTCATTGCGGGGACACAACATGCTCGAACAATAAAATTATTGAGTGGTCTCTCAATTGAAACCATGGTATAGCGGAAGAGCTACGTGGAAGAATGTGGTGAATTGTGGGTTCAAAAGTGGTGTGGATCCAAACCGCCCTTGACGGCCCTACAATCACATGCTTATTCAGCGTCAAATCTAAGAGCAGCATGTGGCCACTCCCTAGTCGTCGGGCCACATCTCGATCCTGAGGAGGATTCAGTTAATGAACAAGGACTGGTAGTTGAAACCTTAGCTCATTCCATAAATAGAAAGTGTGGAAGCCATAGCCGAGGAGACTGGACTGTCCGCCCAAGGTACCACAGAGGGTAGTTTCTCCAACAGACCCATGCCGATCCAACTTGCCTTCTGACAGAAGAAAGACCCATATTGTTCTGAGCTCGCGTCTGACATGAGGAAACACACATAGTCTGACAAAGGGGTGCACAAACGAAAATCCTTGNCATTGTATTTTTCAGTTTGTAAGCCGGAGTGGCATGGATTGTAAAATACTATGTTAATGAAGATTCCTTTCAGTTGTTTTATCGTACTATATTCTTAGTTTATTTGTTGTTTTCTTCTTGTCTGGATGTAGCATCTTTGATTTATGGATTCTCGAGGCGGTGGAGGATCTGTTTTCATCTTTCCCATCTTTCATCGCTTATCACTCGGACTTTTGTTGTTTTTCTTCTTGTCTGGATGTAGCATCTTTCATCTATGAATTCCTGAGGCGGTGGATGATCTATTGTCATCTTGCCCATCTTTCATTGTTTATCACTCAGACGCTTGTTGTTTTCTTCTTGTCTTGAGGTAGCACCTCTTATCTATGGATTTCACAGGCAGTGGAGGATATGTTGACATCTTTCCCGTGTTTCTTCGTTTACTACTCAGACACATTTTGTCTTCTTTCTTCTCATCATCACATAAATCCTTTATCTTATAAGCAGTTTAAATGCCTTCATTAAGCACGATACTTATGACTCCATTGCCCAGCGGTTTAGGACTGATCTGCAACAATGTCTGTTACCGTTTCCTTTCTTTGCAGTCTAGTTGATCCACCCACTCAAACCATTTTATACATTTACATTTTTATGGGTACTGGGCTTATCCTCTTGCAGTCTGAGGGTGATTCTCGGTGCTAACAGAAGAGATAAAAGTTCCTTTTGAGTTGAGGATTGTTGCAATAAGGTTGTATGAGAACGTTATTTCCAAGTTTAAGAACATTGAGGGTTGCTCGAAAGAGATTAACTGCAATATTGGAGTCAAGCAAGGTTCTCCCTTGTTCCCTACCCTTTTTGGCATATACATTGACAATTTAGAAGATTGCTTGGAAGAACCAGGTTGTGTCGGCCCTACTTTCACTGATATAGTCATCAATCTTCTTCTTTATGCAGATGATATCATTCTTCTGGCGACGAGTCCCCACGATCTTGAAAACCAATTAAGACTCGTCAAGGAATTTTGTTCCAATATGGGTATGACTGTTAATACTGACAAGACTAAGGTCATGATCATTAAATCCAATAAGATCAGTTATGATACCTTCGTATATGACAACAACAATTTGGAGTAAGTGACTTCATACAAATATCTTGGAATCGATATTCACTGCGAGCTCAACTGGAATTATAGCATTGTAAAAGTAATTATTGGGGGATGGAAAGCTTATTATGGACTTGAAAACAATTGTAAATCAACGAGCTTTGGATATGGGATAAGAAGAAACTCCTCTTTGAGAATATTTTTACACCTGTTATTCTATATGAATTCGAAGTCTGGGGATGCATTATCTCTTGTGAATCTTGGAGAAATATAGAGAAAATCCAAAATAATTTTATAACCTATAATCTCAAAATTAAAGGAAATACGCCCTATCCCATCGTTCTCTTAGAGGCAAGCCTTTCCCCCATTGAGAGCATGGCTATGGGTAGATAACTAATGTATAAGAAAAAGTTAAACATGGAAGACAAGAGGCTTCCTAAACTTACTTCGAAATCCAGTCGTAACCACATTCGACTCAAGCGAGGATGGCATAAAGATGTCCAGAATTGGCTAAGCTATTGGGGAATCATGGAAGACACCATTTTGCAGAATAAGGATACTATTAAAAATATCATTAAATCAAAATTCAAGGAGAAAATGTGGTGTGATAAAGAGTTAGAGGAAAAAAAATAAGGGATTATAAGGATGTAATCAACCCTAATCTAGAAGATAAAATTTATCTCTGTGTTTTGACAAGTGTAAAGAAAAAAATAACCCTTGCTAAGATAAGAACAAATTCTCACAAGCTCCATAGTGAAACAAGGCATTGGTCAATTCCTAAAACTCCATCGGATGAAACAGTGTGTCACCTTTGTGACACTAAGAAGGTTGAAGATTGTTGGACACAGAATCCTTCATGGATGCGTTACTTGTAACATATTGTAAATATGAATAGTCGTAGGTGATAGGAAACGTATTCAGTTATGGAAGACCAATAGTCATTTATTGTATATTTATTAACCTATCATGTTAATGTCAAGCACATCAAGTGTGGAGTTATATTTTTCCATCCCTTGCCTAACAGTGGTATTAGAGCGCGACCAACTCCATGAGTGTTTCCTCTCGTATGCAAAAAATGTCCACTGCCTATCTTTGTCTTCATAGTCTGATTATGTGTCTTCCATATCCTTTTCATATTCCCATGACCAGGACTGACCGTTGAACTATCTCCTCATCATATTGGACTCCTACGTGAAGCCCTAAACCATTCGTTCTCATGCTGCTTAATTTCGTCCATTCCCATCGACTGTAAACCACTTACTCACTTGAATTGTTCCTCGCATATCCAAGTCTTATAGCTACTCGAAGTTGGGACATATCAAGGGATACTCTACCTCCTCTATCTGGTTTTGGTTTTAAAACTTATTTTCGGCCTGGAGTTCACCTTCGAGTCACTTTGGCTCGTACACATACCGAGGTCACCACCATGAGTGTTGAGCACAAAATCTGGAGTGGGCAGTGATATTTCTACAACAATATCTTTATCAATTCATCTGAGGATTCCTCATGAGCTAGCGGTAGGCACCGGTATCATCGTACTCTGCAATACCTAACAAGAACACATTGTGGCCTATCATTGGTATATCCATATCACTGATTTTTTATTACATACATATCACTAATACCTCCCTTCTCTAATATATGTATATTCGTTGGTCTATTATTGCATTATCGTTGGTTCTTTGTTGCAATATCTTCCACAAACTCCAAGAACATTCAATCTCCCTCCATTCTCCTCCCCATACATTGGATTTTCCAATATCGCTCAACTTCATTGTGATGAACGTGGGCTTATGGTACAAATATTTGATGAAAGGACGGTATCCTAGATTGCCTTCAATGGTATAAATAAATTGTGTTGTCTTATTCCCCACGGCAAACTAATATATATGTGCATGCTCAATTGCATCTTTGACACTCTTCGACACACTGGGAACACTTTTACACACTATGTATTTTAGTGCACTCTATTGCTATGATACAAAGGTGAAAAAGACTTAGGCTAGTATTTTAAAAGTATAAACACAAACTAAATATTGTGTCCACCACGAATTGAGAACTGGAACGAGGTTCGCCTTTGTAAAAGTAAATGTGGAGGAAGTGTATCTGTGGGATCCACCTTGTATATATTTTTTCCATCCAAATATCACCTCTATCCAGTGACTTTGTGTAACTTTACATGTGAATTGGAGTGTGCATAGATGGTGTCTCATGACCAACTTCTAAATGGTGTCTTGATCTAGTGATCATATCACTATTTTTTGTTGACACGTTACTCATTCCTCAAGGTTGAGTGATTGCCTTCACTAGCTGAGAAGTCTCTTGGTTCCATTGTTCATTTTTATTGGTACAGCCTAATTGCATTCTTGGTGCAACAACGTTGTACCTTTGGTGCACCTTCTCCAGTGTGCAGCATGGGTTTTATAAGAACTTTATTTAATGGACAACATAAAGGTAGTAAGAAATGTTGTAGAAAGAAGCAACTCAGAGGCAAGGGGGGTTGGCATATTCCTCGTGAAAAAATTGACCTTCATTGTACTCGCTGCAGAATGAATGGGTCACATGAAGCCTCCGACTACAGAGTTCCATGGTAGAAGATCAAAGATGATAGAGATAGAACCTCATACCTGGAAAAAGGTAACGCACATGTACATTATGTTGTTTCCTATTTCAATATAGGAGTGACTGAAGATTTATTTAGTACTTCATTTTCTTCTTGGGGAGATGCATGGATTCTTGATACAGGTGCGACCTTCCACATGAAATTTCAAAAAGACTTCTTTGAATACTTTGATGACAATGTAGATGGCATAGTGTACTTTGTAGACAGATCGAGTCTCAAACCTTCAGGAATGGGCACCATCATGCTTAAGTTGCCCGAACTTCCAGATTTTCTTCTGCATAATGTACTCTATATTCTAAAGTTATAAAGAAGCTTGTTGTCCCTTGTGCACATCAGACAGCAAGGCCAATCTGTTCATATGTTTAGTGGAAAAGTTGAGATAAGGAAGGACTCCGACAACAAGGTTGTCATGACTGGAATAGAAGATAGAATATTGTTGAAGTTGAATGGGACATCTTCCCATACACACACTACTGCATACCTCTCTCATCATGACTCGAGTATAATTCCATATAGTCTTTTGTGGCATGCTATATTTGGCCATATTAATTATGAAAGTCTTCGTTTATTGAGAAAGAATGGTGTATCTTGTCTTCCTACCATTCCTAGAAAATGGAAACAATGTGATGAATGTATTCTTGGAAAGCATATCAAACAACTTTTCCATGATTCTACTTCCAGAGCATGTATAAGACTTGAACCGATTCATTCTGATTTATGCGGCCCTATTCTTGTTCCTTATGCAAATGGAAATAAATATATCATGACTTTTATTAATGATTACACCAGAATTTGTTGGGTGTATTTGTTGAAAGAGAAATCACAAGCTTTTGAAACATTTAATTTTTTTATGTATGGATTCAAAATGAAGCTTAGACTCGTATTGGATTTTTTCGCACTAATAATGGAACATAATATACTTCTAATGAATTTGAATGTTACCTTCACCAACATGGGATCAAATATCAAACAACAGTTCCATACAATCCCCAACAAAATGGTGTGGTTGAATGAATGAACATGACACTCCTTAACATGGTTCGTTCCATGATGTTTTTCAAGAATGTTAAATTGATGTTTTGGGTTGATGCAGTTTATGTCAAAAA
>JASDQU010014941.1:44462-57468 GCA_032191745.1 Picea mariana
TGTGTTTTGACAAGTGTAAAGAAAAAAATAACCCTTGCTAAGATAAGAACAAATTCTCACAAGCTCCATAGTGAAACAAGGCATTGGTCAATTCCTAAAACTCCATCGGATGAAACAGTGTGTCACCTTTGTGACACTAAGAAGGTTGAAGATTGTTGGACACAGAATCCTTCATGGATGCGTTACTTGTAACATATTGTAAATATGAATAGTCGTAGGTGATAGGAAACGTATTCAGTTATGGAAGACCAATAGTCATTTATTGTATATTTATTAACCTATCATGTTAATGTCAAGCACATCAAGTGTGGAGTTATATTTTTCCATCCCTTGCCTAACAGTGGTATTAGAGCGCGACCAACTCCATGAGTGTTTCCTCTCGTATGCAAAAAATGTCCACTGCCTATCTTTGTCTTCATAGTCTGATTATGTGTCTTCCATATCCTTTTCATATTCCCATGACCAGGACTGACCGTTGAACTATCTCCTCATCATATTGGACTCCTACGTGAAGCCCTAAACCATTCGTTCTCATGCTGCTTAATTTCGTCCATTCCCATCGACTGTAAACCACTTACTCACTTGAATTGTTCCTCGCATATCCAAGTCTTATAGCTACTCGAAGTTGGGACATATCAAGGGATACTCTACCTCCTCTATCTGGTTTTGGTTTTAAAACTTATTTTCGGCCTGGAGTTCACCTTCGAGTCACTTTGGCTCGTACACATACCGAGGTCACCACCATGAGTGTTGAGCACAAAATCTGGAGTGGGCAGTGATATTTCTACAACAATATCTTTATCAATTCATCTGAGGATTCCTCATGAGCTAGCGGTAGGCACCGGTATCATCGTACTCTGCAATACCTAACAAGAACACATTGTGGCCTATCATTGGTATATCCATATCACTGATTTTTTATTACATACATATCACTAATACCTCCCTTCTCTAATATATGTATATTCGTTGGTCTATTATTGCATTATCGTTGGTTCTTTGTTGCAATATCTTCCACAAACTCCAAGAACATTCAATCTCCCTCCATTCTCCTCCCCATACATTGGATTTTCCAATATCGCTCAACTTCATTGTGATGAACGTGGGCTTATGGTACAAATATTTGATGAAAGGACGGTATCCTAGATTGCCTTCAATGGTATAAATAAATTGTGTTGTCTTATTCCCCACGGCAAACTAATATATATGTGCATGCTCAATTGCATCTTTGACACTCTTCGACACACTGGGAACACTTTTACACACTATGTATTTTAGTGCACTCTATTGCTATGATACAAAGGTGAAAAAGACTTAGGCTAGTATTTTAAAAGTATAAACACAAACTAAATATTGTGTCCACCACGAATTGAGAACTGGAACGAGGTTCGCCTTTGTAAAAGTAAATGTGGAGGAAGTGTATCTGTGGGATCCACCTTGTATATATTTTTTCCATCCAAATATCACCTCTATCCAGTGACTTTGTGTAACTTTACATGTGAATTGGAGTGTGCATAGATGGTGTCTCATGACCAACTTCTAAATGGTGTCTTGATCTAGTGATCATATCACTATTTTTTGTTGACACGTTACTCATTCCTCAAGGTTGAGTGATTGCCTTCACTAGCTGAGAAGTCTCTTGGTTCCATTGTTCATTTTTATTGGTACAGCCTAATTGCATTCTTGGTGCAACAACGTTGTACCTTTGGTGCACCTTCTCCAGTGTGCAGCATGGGTTTTATAAGAACTTTATTTAATGGACAACATAAAGGTAGTAAGAAATGTTGTAGAAAGAAGCAACTCAGAGGCAAGGGGGGTTGGCATATTCCTCGTGAAAAAATTGACCTTCATTGTACTCGCTGCAGAATGAATGGGTCACATGAAGCCTCCGACTACAGAGTTCCATGGTAGAAGATCAAAGATGATAGAGATAGAACCTCATACCTGGAAAAAGGTAACGCACATGTACATTATGTTGTTTCCTATTTCAATATAGGAGTGACTGAAGATTTATTTAGTACTTCATTTTCTTCTTGGGGAGATGCATGGATTCTTGATACAGGTGCGACCTTCCACATGAAATTTCAAAAAGACTTCTTTGAATACTTTGATGACAATGTAGATGGCATAGTGTACTTTGTAGACAGATCGAGTCTCAAACCTTCAGGAATGGGCACCATCATGCTTAAGTTGCCCGAACTTCCAGATTTTCTTCTGCATAATGTACTCTATATTCTAAAGTTATAAAGAAGCTTGTTGTCCCTTGTGCACATCAGACAGCAAGGCCAATCTGTTCATATGTTTAGTGGAAAAGTTGAGATAAGGAAGGACTCCGACAACAAGGTTGTCATGACTGGAATAGAAGATAGAATATTGTTGAAGTTGAATGGGACATCTTCCCATACACACACTACTGCATACCTCTCTCATCATGACTCGAGTATAATTCCATATAGTCTTTTGTGGCATGCTATATTTGGCCATATTAATTATGAAAGTCTTCGTTTATTGAGAAAGAATGGTGTATCTTGTCTTCCTACCATTCCTAGAAAATGGAAACAATGTGATGAATGTATTCTTGGAAAGCATATCAAACAACTTTTCCATGATTCTACTTCCAGAGCATGTATAAGACTTGAACCGATTCATTCTGATTTATGCGGCCCTATTCTTGTTCCTTATGCAAATGGAAATAAATATATCATGACTTTTATTAATGATTACACCAGAATTTGTTGGGTGTATTTGTTGAAAGAGAAATCACAAGCTTTTGAAACATTTAATTTTTTTATGTATGGATTCAAAATGAAGCTTAGACTCGTATTGGATTTTTTCGCACTAATAATGGAACATAATATACTTCTAATGAATTTGAATGTTACCTTCACCAACATGGGATCAAATATCAAACAACAGTTCCATACAATCCCCAACAAAATGGTGTGGTTGAATGAATGAACATGACACTCCTTAACATGGTTCGTTCCATGATGTTTTTCAAGAATGTTAAATTGATGTTTTGGGTTGATGCAGTTTATGTCAAAAATTATTTCCATCTCATGATATTAGAAACAAGACTCCATATGAAATGTGGTATGGCCACACTCCTTCAGTGAGGCATTTCAAGGTCTTTGGTTCCACCTGCTATGCCTTGATTCCTAAGGAGAAAAGAAGTAAGCTTGGTGCAAGGAGTCAGAAGAAAATTTTCTTGGGGTACTCAAATACCACCAAGGGGTATCGTCTTTACGATGAGACATACAAGAATTTCATCCTTTCCAGAGATGTGATCTTTCTTGAATCCTCCAAGAAATAAGAAACTATTGAGAGTTAGCTTGATCATCTAGACATATTTACTCGTGTAAAGACATATCATGAATTTGATGATGAGATTCCACATCTTGAAGGGTGGATCCATATCTTGGGTCAATCTTTGGAATCTCCTTGTGTAGCACCATATCCCCCACCTGAAGAAGTTCCTGCCACTTCATCAGAACCTAAATTTCAGTTGGATGATGTGATCAAGAAGATTGAAAAGTTGAGACTTGATGAGAACTTATCACCATCTCAATCAACCGAGCAACCTAGACCATCTCAGAAAGGTCCACCAAAATGGCTCACAAAAACACTTGAAAGTGTTCATCCTAATGACGTCGTAAAGAAAGGACCAAATTGTCCTCAAAACAAGATCGAGGTAATGTAGAAAATTCAAACTCAGATGATGTAGCTGACATGGATGCTTCATATGATTGTGAATTGAATTCATCTGCTAACCATGAATCAACTTCCTTTAAAGAAGACACTTCTCATGATGAATGGAAAGAATCCATACAAAAGGAATATGATTCTCTCATAAAGAATGGGACAAGGAAGTTGGTGGACCCTCCATATGGAACCAAACTGATTTGCTGCAAGTGGGTATACAAGAACAAGTACATATCAGATGGCTCACTTAACAAGCACAAAGCAAGGCTCGTGGAAAAAGGATTTGTACAGAAAGAAGGTGTTGATTATGATGATACTTTTTGATCCAGGTGGATATCGGTGGCCACCCACCTATTCCAACTGGATCAAAATAGTGTTCTAGAAACTTACTATTTTTAGTAGTTTTCCGATTCTTAAACTTCTGGGGCCATTTTGAGGGCCTAAATGAAGTTTTTCCAGGATCAAGCACCTCAATGATAGAGAAAGGCTCTAATTGAGCCCCAAAAATGAATATCCTCAGTGATACCTTTCCAACGAGCTATCATGTGCCCCAAACGAAGATTGTATGCCAAATTTATGCCCCCGGGAAGTTGATACACCAAACTACCCAAAATGGGGTCCACAAAACTATTGGATTTTCATCTTTTGGGGTTACAGTTTTGGATTTTATTTATGTTAAAAAGGTCTTTAGAGCGTCATTGTAATCATCTTCTTGTGAATGTGAGTAGCTTTCATATCTCTTCTCAAAGATAAGCTGTCACCATTCTAGCGAGTCTTTCACTCTGTATTTCTACAGTTTTGTACATTTCGCTCATTAATAGAAACTGTGTATTACTGTATCTCTGTGTTTGTGTTTTCACCTCTGATATATTTCTGTTATATTATTGGATATCTTAGATATCTCTGTACATTTCTTTATTATATCTCCGCTCTCATTTCCTCCCGAAAATAATTTGGATCAGTGGTATCACAGCATGTTGCTCTTGATTTTTGCAGCGCATGTCCCTAATGAGGTCCGAGTATAGCAAGTTGGGTATTGAGATTGTCTCTCTTGAGGAAAATCGCTCTCGCATGCCTAAGAAACCCTCCATGGCAGAAGAAAATAAAAATGACAGAGCAGACGATTCTATTAATTTGTTGCTTGAGCAAGCTCTCACGTGACAGAGGGATGAAATGATGGATAATTTTTCCCACGTACTTCAACGCCTGTCGATAACAACCGATTCCTCTTCATCAAGAAACCACTTTGGAGGCACCTCGCCTTTCAAGGTACAAGTTAATTTTGATATTCCCATATTTGAAGGACAGATAGATGCAGATGCCCTAGAAAAATGGTTAAATATGCTATAAGGTTATTTCTCTGTTCACAATTTTTTTGATAGGGAAAAGATCACCTTCGCACTCCTTAAGGCTCTCTCCCATGTCAAACATTGGTGGGAAACTTACTGAGATCAAATTTCCACAAAGGAGTCTGGAATATATGGGGTTGAGCCCACTTGGGATTGTTTTGTGGATGCGGTCTAGGAACAATATTACCCTATTGGTAACTATGACAACCAGTACATGAGATGGACCACGTTGCGTCAAGAGAGGGGACAAATAGTGTTGGAGTTCACCAACACCTTCCATACCTTGCGCACCAAGATGGGTATAAAATAATATGAGTGGAATTTGGTTTTGAAATACTGTAGGGCTCTACACAGGTACATCCAAACCAAAATGGATTTTCTAGACATCTCATCACTAGGAGTTGCCTATCAATATGCTGTCAAAATCTAGCAAAAATTTACACACCAGAGTAAATGGGATTTTGGGTCTACAAATCCACAACAACCAAAGTATGATAAAGACGACCCTAAAAAACAGCCTTCTGAAAACCCATCCAAGCCACAGGAAAAGAAGGGTAACGGAAATACGAAGGACAATGGAAAGTGGTGTGATTTCCACAAAATCCCTTGGAACAACACTGATGAATGTCGATCAAAACAATCATTGGTGGTCCATATCAAAGACAAGGAGCTGAACCCTGGTTTGGAATCTGATTCAAAAAATATTGACAGAAGACTTATCATCGATGCAGACCCCACTGCTATTGTCGTGACAACAACAATTCAACTAGAAGAACCAACATATCCTAAGGAGGGGTAGCGCATTTTTCATTCAAATATGTGGGTGAAGGGGACCCCACTGCATTTTATTGTTGATAACATAAGCCAGAAGAACTTCATCTCAGCAGAGGTCCTCAAACAGTTGGGATTGTCGACAACACCACACTCGCATCCATACAACATTGTGCGGCTTCTCTAGGGACACAATCTTCATGCCATCCAGCAGTGACGATTGTCATATGACATCTAACCCTTCAAGGATGAGGTATTATGTGATGTTTCCCCACTGGATGTATGTGATGTTCTCTTGGGCCAGCCATATATGTGGAAGAGCCATGTTATCTATGAGTCTCGACCTTGTAGTGTCATTGTTACTTGGGGGTATCATCTCTACATGATACCAGAGGTAGTTCCAATTACTGTCCCACCTAAACAGTGTCGCAAGGTAGTATCTCATACCAAAAAATTAAGCTTCTTCACAATCTGTTCAAAAGGTGAATAGATGGACATTGCAACCACTATAGCCTCGGCCCAAGCACCCTCTATCCAAGAGAAGCAGGTCGACAAGATTGCAACAAAGCGCAAAGAATCATTTTTCACATAGTCATCTCATGTATACCAACTAGTTGAAAATACTCAACCTCGCCAACAACAAGTTCATCAACTAAGCAGCGCAACTTCTCTAGCAAGGCAAGCAACTCATCAAGGTGTAGATTCAACAAACGCTTTTGCCTCTCCCCCAGGCACTGAATGAAATGGAGACCATTGCTTCCTAAGGATGGAGGATTTATCTAGGTGGATATCGTTGGCCACCCACCTATTCCAACTGGCTCAAAATAGTCTTCTAGCAACTTAATATTTTTAGCATTTTTTCGGTTCCTAAACGTCTGAGGCCATTTTGAGGGCCTAAATGAAGTTTTTTCGGGATCGAGAACCTCAATGATAGCTGAATAATCTTATTAAGCCCCAAAAATGAATCTCCTCGACGATATATTTCCAACGATATATTTTGCACCCCAAACAGAGATCGTATGCCAAAGTTATGCCCTCGGGAAGTTGATACACCAAACTACCCAAAAAGGGGTCCACAAAACTGTTGGCTTTTCATCTTCTAGGGTTAGGGTTTTGGATTTTATTTATGTTAAAAATACCTTTAGAGCCTCATTGTAATCATCTTCTTGTGAATGTGAGTAGTCGTCACATCTCTTCTCAGTGATAAGATGCCACCATTATAGCAAGTATTTCACTCTGTATTTCTACAGTTGTGTACATTTCGCTCATTAATAGAAATTGTGTATTACTGTATCTCTGTGTTTATGGTTGCATCTCTGATATATTTCTATTATATTATTGGATATCTAAGATATCTCTATACATTTATTTAGTATATCTCCGCTCTCATTTCATGCCGAAAATAATCCAGATCACTTTTTCCCCCACAAAAGAATAGGTTACCATTCACACTCTATTTTCCATGGCAGCACAAAATGGATGGAAAATCCATCAAATGGATGTGAAGACTGCTTTCTTGAATGGAGACTTGAAAGAGAATCTGTTCATGTCTCAACAAGAAGGATTTGTGGTGAAGGGACAAGAACATAAGGTATGAAATCTCATCAAATCCTTGTATGGATTGAAACAAGTACCACGAGCATGGTATGAAAAGTTTACTGAGCATCTTTTGTTATTAAATTTCAAGAATTTCAATCTTGACGATGCAAATTTGTTTGTCAAGAAAGTTGGAAAAAAAATTGTATATCTTGTAGTATATGTAGATGATTTGTTCATAACAAGGAACAATGAGAACTACATTGCATCCATAAAGAAAGAGTTGAAGAAAGGCTTCGAGATGACATATTTGGGACATATTCACTACTATTTGGGCATTGAAGTGATACAATATCCAAAGTACATATTCATCTCCCAGAAGAAGTACGTTAGAGAACTATTGAACAAGTCTGGCATGACTAAGTGCAATCGTGTTTCTACTCCAATGGAACATAACTTGAAGATCACATCAAAAGAAGGGATTGAATTTGAGGATGCAACCAAGTATAGACAGCTTGTGGGAAGTCTTATCTATCTTACTACCACCAGACCAGACATTTCATTTGTTTTTGGGATTCTTTCCAGGTTCATGCAAAAGCCTTGTGAAGAGAATTGGTCTATGGAAAAGAGAGTTATAAAATACTTGAAAGGAACTCAAGATTTTGGACTCAAGTACTCTAAGGTAGATGACTTCAACCTGCTCGAATATTTTGATTCAGACTTTGATGGGGATAGGGAAAATGGAGTGTCAAATTCAAGTTATCTCATGAGTCTTGGATCAACAATTTTCTCTTGGAGATCACGCAAACAATTAGTCCTACATATTACAAAACAGAGGCAGAATATGTGGCATCTACAAAAGCAACAAACGATATTTTGTGGCTCAAGAAAATACTTGAATATTTGTAGGATAAACAAGTAAATTCTACTCCTCTTCTAGTTGACAACACTTCTGCAATCAAGTTGGCCAAGAATCCCATATTCCATGATCGAACCAAGCACATCAACACAAAGTATCACTTGATTCAATATCATGTAGAGGCCAAGACTATTCACTTGATACATTGTTCCATAAATGAGCAAATTGTGGACATCTTCACCAAAGCACTTGGAAAAGAAAATTTTGAGAAGTTAAGAATGATGCTTGGACTCACACGCCCCTTCAGATTAGGGGGGAGGGGGGGGCGGATGTTGGACATGTAATCCTTCATGGATGTGTTACTTGTAACATATTGTAAATATGAATAGTCATAGGTGATAGGAAACGTCTTCAATTATGGAATACCAATAGTCATTTATGGTATATTTGTTAACCTATCATGTTAATGCCAAACACATCAAGTGTGGAGTTATTTTTTTCCATCCCTAGCCTGAAAAAGATGAAAAACACTTTCTCTTAGATTGTCTAGCCTATACCCAGATTAGATCTCAATTTCAAAATATTTGTCACACTACCAACCTTCCTAACCTTTTAACTCAACAAAACTATGATGATCTTGGAAAGCTTCTCTTAATGTTTTTCGAGCACATAATTTTTTTTAAAAGAATTGCAAGTAATCCCTTACCCTCTTAAGGTCTGATAGACCAATTCAGTCTTAGTGGACATTAATCATCATCAATTTAAAACTTAATTAAATTATAATTTTATAATTATAATTATAATTTATAATATTTAATATTTAATAAATTTAAAATATATAATTAAATTATAATTTTAAAATTATCATTATTATTATTTATAATATTTGATATTTAATAAATATTAATAATTATTTTTAATAAATTAGAATTTATTAAAATGTAAAAACAATAATAACAACAACGTAAAACAAAACATATCAATAAGAAGAATAATATGCCATGAAAATAGAAGAAAGTATTTGGTAAAATGGAAAGTCAATATAAAAGGATATCATTTTAATTATAGCATACTCAGTAAACCTCCAAGCTTAAAATGGTCAGAAATATTTGTAAATGAGGACCTCATTCCTGAAGACCAAGCTTAATTAAGGAAGGAAGTTCAAAAGGTAAAAGAAGCCAGGAAAGAATGAAAATGAGCAATAATTAGAAATTGAAAAGCTATTGTTAGGGATAGAGACCAAAAGGATAATAATAAATAGGAATTTGGGACACTCGAGATCCTTTTTAGGAACTATCGTGGCTTTCCATGGTGCAAAGGTCCTATGATAAGTTGGATCCCGAGTAATATTTATATTATTTTTCTAGTTGAAACTTGGGAGCATGAAGAGTTTAAGGTCCCTAACATAGTTCATGATTTTTCTTGTGTTCGACATGGAACAAAGAGTCCTACCGAATAGGGATAGGAGGCATAGCTTTTTATATTAGAAAGATCATTTCTCCTCACACTCAAATTTATAAGATCGACCCTTTTAATCAGTACATTTGGATAGAAATTTTAGACATCAATGCTAACAAGATGTGTATAGAAATTTGTTATTTTGTCGGGCTATTAATTCTACATTTTATAAGAAAAGCAATCTAGATAGAAATTGTCCCTATAATAATTTAGAACAAGATATTTATAGTTTGAAAAATGAAGGTAATATCATCCTGCTAGGTGACTTTAATGTTAGGACTACAACTAACCAAACTATTCTTTTAAGCAATGATTCCAACCATGATTACAAAAGAAGCTTTGAAGACCCAATTGAGAATTTATTTGATACTGAGCTAGTCAAGCTCTATAGCTCTGAAGACCTAAGAAATTACAATGGAGTAATGAAGTGACCAAACTCCAACCAAATAACTTGTGTTCATGGACTAGGTAGGAGTGTCGTAGATTATGTTATATATGATATCCTCGTTTCCAACCAAATAGTAACTTTTGACCTTTTAAATGACCATGAACCCAACTTTGATCATAGACCTTTAACCCTAACTCTAAACTTTGCCTTACATAGGAGCATCATTGAAGATAATTCTAATAATCAAAGACAATTGCTCTTTGACAAAAGTAAAGTTGACCTTTTCTTAAAGGATTTAAATAGTGAATTACATCTCCTAACTTATAAGGACAAAATTGAAGACCTCTATCATAGTTTTACAACTACCCTTTCCACTTCTATTAACAAGTTCTCTTTCGAGGTGTCCTGTAAAACGAATAATAGAACAACCAACCCTTGGTATGATAAAGAATGTACGATTTCTAGGAAATCCATTAGGGATGCTCCTAATGAGTCCTTAAAACTTGATAAGATAAATATGTACAAATCCCTAATTAAAAGGAAAAAAATGTACTATATCAATAAACGGAAAGAGCAAATTTCACAATTATTTAAGCTTGATCCTAAGAAGTTCTGGAGGGAAATTCCAATCTGCAATACTAAAGAAAATAATATGATTCCTTTAAGGGACCGGAATTCCTACCTTAAAAGTATTTACGAGTTCCCTAATGCCATGGACACCATTCCTATTGTCCCTACCAAGGATGAATTTTTTTCTTTGGATGACATAGAGTTCGGGGTTAAGCGGCTTGCAAATGGAAAAGCTAAGGACATTGAAGGCTATCAAGCTGAAATTTTTAAAATCAGAGAGTCTATCCTCATCCCTCACATACACGAGCTCTTCAATTTAGTAGTCAAGCAAAGCTCCCTAAACCTTGGATGCAAAGCCTCATTCTTCCTATCTTTAAAAATGGGGATAGAAACATTCCCTCTAATTATAGGACCATTATGATTAACCCCATTTTTTCCAAGCTTTATAGAATTATTTTGGAAAAGAAGACTGGCCTTTGGCTAGAAAGTCACAGTAAAAGATCCAAAGGTCAGGTCGGGTTTAGGAGATATCATTCAACTATGGACCATATTATTACTTTTAGGATCATTGTAGAGGAGTTCTACAATACTAAAACCAATCTTTTTTGTTGTTTTGTTGACTTTAGAAAATCTTTTGGTATGGTTCCCGGGAAAAACCTTTGGGATAGGTTTGAAGTGATAAAAGTGCCTTTCGAGTTGAGGGTTGTTGCAATAAGGCTATATGAGAACGTTATTTCCAAGTTTAAGAACACTGAGGGATGGTCAAAACAGATTAACTGCAACATTGGAGTCAAGCAAGGTTGTCCCTTGTGCCCTACCCTTTTTGGCATATACATTGACAATTTAGAAGATTGTTTGGAAGAAGCAAGTTGTGTCGGCCCTACTCTCACTAGTATAGTCATCAATATTCTTCTTTATGTTGATGATATCATTCTTATGGCAAGGAGTCCCCACGATCTTGGAAAGAAACTAATAATCCTCAAGGATTTTGGCTCCAATATGGGTATGACTATTAATACTGACAAGACTAAGGTCATCATCATTAAATCCAATAAGATCACTTATGATACCTTTCTATATGACAACAACAACTTGGAGGAAGTGAGTTCATACAAATATATTGGAATCGATATTCACCACAAGCTCAACCGGAATTGTAGAATTGAGAAAATGATCATTGGGGGATGGAAAGCTTATTATGGGCTTGAAAACAATTGTTAATCAACTATTTTTGGATATGGGATAAAAAGAAACCGCTATTTGAGACTCTTGTTACATAGGTTATTCTATATGGATGTGAATTATGTGGATACAATATCTCTCCTAAAGCATGGAGAAATATAGAGCAAATCCAAAAGAATTTTATAATCTATAATCTCAAAATTAAAGGAAATGCGCCATATCACATCCTCCTCTTAGAGGCAAGACTTTCCTCCATTGAGAGCATGACTATGACTAGATACCTAATGTATAAGAACAAGTTAAAAAACATGGACAACAAGAGGCTTCCTAAAATTGCTTCAAAATCCATTCGTAACCACCTTCGACTCAATAGAAGATGGCATAAAGATGCCCAGTCTTGGCTATGCCACTGGGGATTCATGGAAGAGACCATTTTGCAGAATAAGGATACTATTAAAAATATCATTAAATCAAAATTTGAGAAAATGTGGTGTGACAAAGAGTTAGAGGAAAAAATAAAATCAAGGTATTATAAGGATGTAATCAACCCTAATTTAGAAGATCAAAATTATCTCTCTATTTTGACAAGTGTAAAGAAAAAAAAAAAATTGCTAAGATAAGAACAAATTCTCTCGAGCTCCATAGTGAAACTAGGCATTGGTCAATTCCTAAAATGCCATGGGATGAAAGAGTGTGTCACCTTTGTGACACTAAGAAGGTTGAATATGAAAATCACTTTATCTTAGATTGTCAAGCCTATACCTAGATTAGATCTCAATTTAAAAATATTTGTCACACTACCAACCTTCCTAACCTTTTAACTCAACAAAACTATGGTGATCTTGGAAAGCTCCTCTTAATGTTTTTCGAGCACATAATCATAATTCTAAATAATTGCAAGTAATCCCTTACCCTCTTAAGGTCTAATAGACCAATTCGATCTAAGTGGACGTTAATCATCATCAACATCATCATCATCATCATTATAATAACATACAATAAATTATAAATGTAAATAAATACAAATTAAAGGTAATATGTATAAGTTAACATTTAAATTATTCATCATATTATTATTTTTAACATTCAAATTATTCATTGCCGTATTATTATAACAAAAGGATGTGACCACAAGTATGGAAAGTAATATTGGCAGTAAGAAAGAACATTGTGGCTCTCTTCTAACTGAGG
>JASDQU010014941.1:77028-88424 GCA_032191745.1 Picea mariana
CCTGAGTAGATAAACTTATAGTTGTTCCCACTAAGCGATTAATTCAAGAAGTGTTATAAGGCAGGTAGGAATTAGGAAATGAATCAAGTTGACTCATGAAAAATGCAAGTTATCAACCCCAGTGGATGAATATGACTAGGAACTCTGAAACATGAGGCGTGTAGCGTTAGAAAATGTGTGGTTTAAAAAGGATTTTTAATTGAACGAAACTACCACAAATGATGGGGAGCAAAGCCAAGTAGCCTGAGCAACCAAATCGAGCCTAGTAGGCCATCCCATCCAATAATAGGGAAACTTCCTAAAAGGGTATAGTTCAGTAAGAAAACAAATCCATAAATAATTCTTTTCTTCCCAAAATGATATTTTATAGGACAAAACCCTAAAATGAGAAGGTGTTTTAAGATCTGGACCAAGCGAACTTAGTGTCTGCGCCCAATCTGAGTCAATGAATTAATAATTCTACCCACCTCGCCCCACGCTACCCTTGCTTGCTTGGGTACATACGTGGGTTGAACATTGTTATTTACTTGATCAACCTACATGATGAATGTTAGTGTGACCTACTACTACCAACAACAACCTGTTGTGGTGGGATCCTCGGAACTGCCTTTGGAACTACTACCTTAACTTCAGAGATTAGATGGAGTGGGGGTTGGCACTTAGAACATTGTCTATGGTTTTTCTATTTTCGATTAAGGAATTAGGGTTTTGGACTAATCCAGGTCACTGGGTTAGGGTTTTGGATGTCGCTGGCTCCTATATGTATTTTGTATTGTAAACATTGTAACACAATGAATGAATATAGAATATGTTGGTTTTCCCGGTTTGGGTTTCCAGGGGACAAATCTTTGTGTAATGTTTGTATTTGCCATTGTATATTTTCTGTTCTTTTCTGAATATTTGTTTGCAGTAGATATTGTACAAGGTTAGGATTTACACCATTCATGTTGATAGGAACTGGACTATGTCTGCGAGGTGGTCATCAATATTTCTAATGGCGAGTAGCTATGCATCCGATAGTGTATCCTCCAAACTGGTGGGTTCTTCGCCATGTTCCAACCTCGACAGGTGGTCGGGGCCCTTGTTCATTATTCCTAGCTTAACTATGATTTCAAAATCATATTCTTGAAACAACAGAAGCCATCTGCATATCCACCCCCCCCAACACTAGCTTTTTAACTAGATATTTCAGAACGGAGTGATCTGTAAACATTTTAAAGTGTCCTCCAAACAAGTAGTGGCGGAATTTTTGCAACACATACACCATGCCTAATCCTTCTCTCTCGGTAGTGGTGTAATTAATTTTAGTTGTAGATAGCTTCCTGCTAGCAAAAGATAGCGGGTGGTCGATCTCCCCTTCTCTCGGTTGTGCCAGTACTTCTCCCAGTGCAATAGAAGACACATCGACGTGTATGTGAAACTCTTTTCTCTAATCTGGAAAAACCAGAATGGGCGCAGTGACCATATTTTGTTTCAGCGTGTCGAAGCTCTGCTGGCATTCGTCTGTCCAACCAAATTGACAATCCTTCTTCAACAGCTTCTCCATCGGTGTTGTGATTTGGGCATAGCCTTTAATGAATTTCCTGTAATAGCCAGTATGTCCTAGCACAGTGCGCAGTTGTTTGACCGAAGTAGGTGGTGGATAATCAACTATAATTGCAATTTTAGATGGATCAACCAACAATCCCTGCTTGCATACAATATGGCCTAATAACACTCCAAATGGTGAGAAGAAGATGCACTTCTTCAGATTCAAAGCAATTTGACATTGTATGCATTTATCCAACATTAGCCTTAGACATTCAATATGATTTTTCAACAAACTAAACACAATCCAGTCATCAAAATATGCTTCTAGAAATTTATACAAAAATTCTTTGAACGCTTCGACCACCACCCTGGAAAAGATGGTTGGGGCATTCTTCAGTCCAAATGGAATTACTGTATATTGGTAGGATCCCCATTCTGTGGCAAACATGGTCTTTTGGTGGTCCTCCTTAGCAATCCGGATCTAATAGTATCCTGAAAATCCATCTGTAAAATAATATACCTCATGGTCTCCCATGTTGTCTAATACTTCATCAGTGAAGGGTGTAGGGAAAGGGTCATGCAAACTGGCATCATTCAACTTCTTGAGGTCCACACATATCCTAATTTCTCATGCCTTCTTGTCTTGTACCACCATAGGGATGATCCATTATGCTTCTTCAACAGGTTCAATAATCCCTACTTCCAGCATTCTGTCAAGCTCAATCTTCACTTTTTCCTTATATTTTGGGTTCAATCTGTAGGGTCTTTGCTTGACTGGCTTCACACCTGGTTTCAAAGGTATTCTCATATCTCCCACAAGTCCTTTGATACCCTTCATATCAATGAACTTGGTCGGAAACAAGTCTTGATATTCGTGCAAAAATTCTGTAATCTTGTCAATGGTAGCAACATCTCAATAATCTCCGACATTGGCAAGCTTTGGTGTCTCCTCTATTCCATTATTGACCTTTTTTTATCTTGATTGTCTGACCAATAAATGGTATCTCAACTCCTAGTCCCTCCACATATCTTTGGCCTTCTGTTTCAGTGATGTTTACCTTCCTAGGATCATCGTCGTCATCGGCATTGATGTTGTAGAAACTCTGCAATTTCTGGAGAGGCGCAGTCCATTCGTCCTCTTCTTGTTCCATAGGGAGGCTAGATGCTTCCTTGAATACCTTATTTCTCACAATATGTAATTCTTGGTCTACTAAAGGATATTCACTTTCAAATAAAAAGGTGGTTACAAAGTTCTAAATCATACCTTCCCAATCTGTAGTGATGAGGCGCAGCTCCGCTTGAAGGTACCAGTTGATAGGGGTCGTGTCCAGTGTGTTAATGAATATGTGCACCCATTGTTCTTGAGAAATGTCACTCCAAGCCTCTTCACAGCTTCACACATGGTCCTTTGGGCAACTTCGACCGGTATATCTTACTTCGCAACTTACTGCTTGTGCTGAGAATAGTGTTGTCATCAAGGTTTGACATTGGGTCCAGTCTGTGATGTTGCTTTTATGTGTCCCCCACCATCTTCCTGGTGTGGCTTTCATGGCCTCCTCCATTGCCAACAATCTCTGTTGTATTGGTACACTTTTTTCAAAATCTGATAGGAAGGCTTCTAAAGGGTTAAGACCATCAAATGTGGGTAAGTTACTCACTGTTGTGTTGATCCAGCGAACTTCTCTAGTTAATCTAGCACATCCTCTGGTAGATACTTCATACTTCTGGTTCTGCCAGTTATCCAGTGCTTCTTCTGAATCTGATAAGCACGTGTTTTCACTTCTCCAACTTAGATTCCCATCGACTGTAAGGTTTATGTAATCCTATTGTTTGGTTGTTAGTTTATAGATGTTTTCCAATTCGTATGCGTGATCTTCTTCTCTAATGGGCTCTGTGTTTCGCAGACCTTCATCTGGATCTAAGGGTGCAATGACCCTAAGGCCATCTCTTTCAAATGTCATACGTCTTTTCTTCAAATCAACAGTATTGGAATTGTTGAAGGCCCAATCAATTCCTAGTAATGCAGGGTAAGGGCAGTTGTCATCAACAATTTCAATTACCTCAAAATATGCAAAGGTTCTAACTCCGTCAATGTCCATAGGGATGTGCTCCAATCGTCTGAATGGGCTGATAGCTTGCTGATTAGCCATCCTAAGTTTGATAGGGGAATAGATCAACCTCGGTTTTCCCATTAGTGCCCAAGTTTGCTTTGTAATAGCATTGACCTCCGACCCTAAGTTGAGGACCACATAATATATATCATACTCTCCTATTTGAGCATTCAAATGTAATTCTTTATTTTCCCTTCTCTTCTTACCAATTTGGTGTACTGCCCTATTCAGTAAGGGGTCTATCTTCCCTAGCTCATACTGCCTGATTAAGTTTTGTAGTTATTGCACAACGTTCTCGTCCTGAATTAACTTAATACAAGTGTATAAAAATTCAATGAGCTTACTAACCTGTTTTCCTCCTTTTGGCGAAGCTGACTGATCAAATGCCTGAGGCATCCCATATTCTCTGATTTCTAGTCATGTTTTGGAGGAATAACGTTGATCTGCTTGGAACTCTTGCCTTGCTTCCTCGAAGATTGGTCTTTCTTTCTTCACATCAAAATTTTGGGTCTTCTCTGCAGCTTTTCTAATGCCTGAGTCTTTTGTGATCTTTCCTTGGGTCATTCTATCTGCTCCTATGGTAGCGCCTCCTTGAGTAATAAAAATGACTCCAGGGTCTGCTCCGTGAGGTTCAGCATAGATCAATTGCACTTGTGGGTTCTGTTGGGGTCCTCGTCTTTTCTGAAGCTTGGATAGCAGCACAGGGTAGTCCTCAATGACATGCTCGAACGAGTTGCAATAACTGCAAGTGGTACAAGGGTTCTGACAGTCCCTTGCTAGATGTCCTAGCTGCGTGCAGTTATAACAGATTATTTTCCCTCGGCCTCGGCCCATTCCTCCTCCTCCTCCTCCTCCTCCTCCTCCTCTGTATCCACCACGAGGATTGAAGTTTCCTCTTCCTGGGGAGTTATACTGCACATTGTTTCCTTCTTGGTGTACTTCTCCTTGGATCTTGCATATGTCTCTTGATCTTTCATGCATGAGATCATAAGTTCTGCAATCTCTATCATCATGCCCTACTAATTTACAGAATGTGCAATACAAGTTTGTGGGTGTCTGAACATATTTTTGCATGTAATAGCACTCACTAGGGCGATGTCGTTTTCTGCATACTTCGCACCAAGGTAAGGTGACTTGCTTCAAGGGGATCGGAGCTCCAGAAGCCAAGTATTCATTGAGTAGAGGATAGTGTTCCTTGTCATGACCTTCTGATCTGCATCTAACACACCAGATGTCTTCTCTTTTGTCTTTTCCCTTGTCTTTCTTCATGTCTTCGACCTGTAGAGACAAACTAGTTAGTTGACTCAAGATCTGGCTCATACCTGAGTTGGATTCTCCCATAGGGGTTGATTCAAGCTTCATGGTGATCTCCAATGCTTCTACCTGCGAAGCAATCTTCTGCTACATCAGGGGGACTCTAATATGTGGTAAGAGAGCAGTGATGAACCATTCTTTGTTCTGCTCGTCTGGGATCTTAAAGGTCAATCTTTTTGTAAGGGTCTTGAATCTTTGATCAAACTCCCAAATAGGTTCGACTACCTTTTGCTTGATCTCTTTTAGCTTTGTAATACAATGTGACTCTGACTTAGGTTTCTTAAACTCTGCAATCAACACGTTCTTGATCTCATTCAATGGCTTAGGCTGCACAAGTCCTTGAACAAGCTTCATGTACCAACTCAACGCACGGTCTCTTAATGTAGTGCTAAACTGGTTTCTTTTAATAGCTTCGTCAGTAATATTTTTAATGTTCCATACGGCCTCACACAAGAACCAGTGTTGATCAAGATCTTCATATTCCTCTCCTCTAAAGATAGGGAGCCTCATATCATCTGCCATGAAGTTGCCTAGGTTTCCTGTCTAAGTGGATGTTGAACTGCTAGTAATAGTTCTTTGCGGACTCTAGTGATTTGGAATGTTTTGATTACTTAGTGTTTCTGAAACAACATGAGGGTTGATATTAATTACTTCAATAGTTTGCGCAATTCCTAAGGTTTTTGGCTTGTTTCGATGAAGTTCTTCAGTTGCTTCTTCCTTTGGCCCCACGGGTTCTGAATTTTCTTCGTCTATCAGATCTGCCTCTTCTCCACTGTAGAAACCTTCTTCTCCGTAGTTTTGCTTAAAGAGGTTCTCAAGGTGAACCCCTCGAAATACTCTTCCACTGCGCGTATGTCCAGCTTATGTGTCGTTGTCGCTGTCCGAGTTCTTGAACATTAGCCTCTTCAAATCCACCTGATCTACTGTATCTTCAAGACGTTCTTTTCAAGCAACAACATATTGATTCTTAGCTTCAGAAAGTGCAAAAATTTTCCTCTATGTCCTTTGAAAAAGTATCTCTCAGCTTGGCTATACGATTCTATTTTGTCAACAACAAACTCGGTGATATACCCTCCAATGGTATTATCAAACCAATGATCTACTACTCTGGATATGACGTTATCAACTCTTTTGACCTTCTGGATCAGCGCTGGAGTCCACACCACAAGGGATCTCTGTCTGATCTCGAACTGGGTATCAACTAACCTAGCCAACCACTCAAACAACTCCTGGTGGATTCCTCCAAAGAAGATCTCGTGAATGTCGATCAAGATGTATCTTTGTAGCCAATCTTCAGTACTCAGCTTAGGGTTCTTGTTCTGGGCTTCAACGAAGTCCCTCTCTTGATCTTCGATCCACTTTTGAATCTTTGTCTTCGATGGGAACCACCTTGGCATTCCCTCACGAAGATTCATGTCCCAGCAACAAAACCATTTGTTGGCACAGGGGCAGACCCATGATTCAACTCCAAGAGCGCACCAACAAGCCCTAGCTACTAGCCCTTTCGGCAACACCTGCGAAGTAGATGCAGTCTCACCCGAAGCAGCTATGAGGGGGTTGCAGGACATAGATGTCTACAACTAGGGGAATATCAAGTGGATCTATTACAACAGCAATACATCATGCATCTATCATTCAACAAGCTAAATCTATCCTTCACAGCTATAGATTTAATCTAATACAATAAGGCAGGTAACAATATAACAACGATAGAGATCAAAGCATCAATCACACACACAACAACAAATGTACGTGGTTCACCCTCTCTCTAGGGCTACATCCACAGAATTATGCTTATGATTCATTAAGATAAAGCATACAGTTCTTATCTGTGCTCTCAGCTAGTAGATCCTCTTTCTTCTCTCTCTTTCTCTCCTCTTCCTTCGCACCTAGCTGCAGGACTTGACCTTCACACACAATAGAAGATCTTACAATACCAGAAGGCTTCCTCTCTCTCATCACTTCTCTCTCTCAATACAATAACCACTCACACAATACTATAGCTAGATCAACTACAATATTGTACTGCAGATTTACCAACCAAACCTAGGCCCTTTGGACCTTTATTTATACATTACAACACCTCATCGATAGCCTTAGGCCGAAACCTAGGTGTCAAAACCCTAAAATACCAAAACCCTAGGTCAATTTGACCCGCTTTTTCCAAGCTTCACCAACCTGTCTTTCCTTCCTTCTCACGCGGTGCTCCAAAGCATCCAACGGTGGCTTTTTCTGCTTGTTGAGTTGTCCTCGATCCCTCTTCCTTTCTTAACTGTCAACCTTGGTCTTCTCATCCAACGACTTTCATTTCCTCGCTTCGCTCCATCTTTTCTGCTCTTTTGCTCACTTCGACCTAGTGACAGTCATTGTGTCTTCCGCAAAGTTTGCTTTTCACCTTTTCTTCCTTTTTCTTCGCTTTCTTCCATAATCAAGGGACAACATGTATTGGGATATTGAGACTTTTCAATAACATGTACTTTATGTAAATTTTGGATATTTGGAATTCAGAAATTCGTGTTCTTCAATAATTTGCCATTCCAGTTGTGCAATTAGCGTCTCTACTATTGGAACTTTGAAAGTTGATTACCCAATGGATATATGTGATTTGTGTTGCTCAAATTAGCGTGGTTTTTTTTTATTGATGGGGTGTCCAGTTAGGTTAGCATCCGAAGTTCCTTGACGTCAGCACCACGTGGCTCCAACACTGGATGACATGTGTGTCCACCTGGCATCTGCCCTTTCGCTTCATGCTTAAGGTTCCATTGCGTGTTGAGGTTCCACAACCAACAATTCGACATCTAACATTTCACAAAATGCACCTTTTTAAGAAATGTTAGATTTTAGGATCTCCAGATGGTCCAGGCTGCAATGCACCATTCTACCATCTGACATCCAACTTTTCTATAAAATCCCATTTAAGTGGAACTCCATATTTCTGGATGGGTCATCGTTCCTCCTTTCGAGTTTTGCTATCCAGAGCTTTCCAAGGTGAAATGTTGATTGTCCATTTTACCTCGAGATCATCTCCTTGAACTTCGTTCATGATCCTGTTCATGCTAACATGGTGAATTTGATGATGTGGCATTGCACGACACTCCTAGCGTGGCATCTAGAATACAACGTTTTACAAAAATCCATTTCCAAGAATCTTCGTTGTTGCTTCTAGTTCTTATCTCTCATTTCCCAGACCAATAGAAATGGATTGGAGGGAATTCTCCCAACAAGAAGTATATGTGTGGGTACGAAAAAAGATAGGAAAGGCGGGGGGGGTAGTGTTATCGTGTCCTAAGAAGATAAACTTATAGTTGCTCCCACTAAGCGATTAATTCAAGAAGTGTTATAAGGTAGGTAGGATTAGGAAATGAATCAAGTTGACTCATGAAAAATGTAAGTTATCAACCCCAATGGATGAATATGACTAGGAACCCTGAAACACGAGGCATGTAGCATTAGAAAATGTGTGGTTTAAAAAGGCTTTTTAATTGACCGGAACTACCCCAAATGATGGGGAGCAAAGCCAAGTAGCCCAAGCAACCAAATCGAGCTCGATAGGCCATCCCATCCAATAATAGGGAAACTTCCTAAAAGGGTATAGTTTAGTAAGAAAACAAGTCCATAAATAATTCTCGTCTTCCCAAAAGATTATATTTTATAGGACAAAACCCTAAAATGAGAAGGTGTTTTAAGATCTGGACCAAGCGAACTTAATGTCCACGCCCAACCTAAGTCAGTGAATTAATAATTCTACCCACCTCGCCCCATGTTGCCCTTGCTTGCTTGGGTACATACGTGGGTTGAACATTGTTATTTACTTGATCAACCTACATGATGAATGTTAGTGTGACCTACTGCTACCAACAACAACCTGTCATGGTGGGATCCTTGGAACTGCCTTAACTTCAGAGATTAGATGGGGTGGGAATTGGCACTTAGAACATTGTTATTTACTTGATCAGCCTACACTATTAATGAAAGTGGGTGGCACGGGAAAGGAAGGAAGGAACAACCTGTCGTGGTGGGATCCTCAAAACTGCCTTTGTAAATACTCCCAGAACTTATGGGATCAATGGGGGTTGGCACTTAGACCATTCATATTTACTTTTTCATCCTACCGTTATATAGTAGGTGTGATGCTACCAACAGTTGTGGGATTGTTGGAACTGCGGATTTTCGAATGGTTCAAGTTCCACTTCTCAGTTATGCCATTTGGACTCTGTGCTATGGCATGCCACCGTGTATCTATTGATGGGGCTCTGATATCGTGGCACATGGCATAGGCGTGAGTGTGGCATCTGACGCAATATGTTGATGTGGCAACCAATATCCAATTCATTAACTTTGAGGCAATTCTGGTGTGTCCTAACTTGTTCTGTATGTCCTGATTTCTTTAACGTTAGCTTGTCTAGTTGGATTCTAGCTTGTCATTTTCTGATGTGTTAATTCTTTGGTCTTGGATATGTGGATATCCAATAAATTTGTAAAGGAAAAATCCAGGTAATGTTATTTCTTGTTTACTTTATAATATTTACATGGAATGGAGTGGGTCATTATACTTGGCTCCCTCATTGCATATTCTTAACTCTTTTGGCTTTAAATTAATATTTATATACAAATAAATATTTTATAACGTTTTATAAAATTTTGTTTATATTTATATTAAATGAAATTTTTTAAAATTAAGTGTTTTTTAAATTTATAAAATGAGTTTTCTTTTTTGTTGGTGTTAAATTTTGATTCGAAAAAAATTGTGTGTGTTAAATTTTGATTTGAAAAAATTTGTGTGGATGGAGGGAAATTATAAAAAAATAATTAGAAATAAAATTTACACAATAAAAATATTTATTTATTTAATTTTATAATTTATTTACCAAATTGATTATATAATTTATGTAATAAATATATTTCTCTTGTGAATACATATTGTGCTAATATTATTTTTGCGAATGAACAGATAATTTATTTACCAAATTGATTATATAATTTATGTATTAATTTTTTTAGTGAATTGATGTAATGAATATTTTTCTCGTGAATACATATTGTGGTGAATATTATTTTTGTGAGTGAATATTATCTTTGTGGGTGAATATACACATATTGCGTGGATATTTGTCTCTACGGGTGAATTAATATCTCTATGGTGAATTGATGTGGTGAATACATTTTGCGTTCTGTCATAAATCTAATCTGCCATAACTAAATATGGTTAGTGACTATCTAAATCTAATAGAGGAAGGTCTAACAAAGTAACTCTAGATAATTTCCATGAATATATAGAATCAATAGAAAAACAAGAGAGAGAAGTCAAACTTCAAAGTGAGTTAGTAGCAATGCTTAATGATAAATTTAGATCCTTAGAAGATAATATTCATAGATAGACATTAAATTATTAAGGTTTAATAGAAAAAACAACCAAGAACAAAAACAATCAAAGCAAGAAGAAGAAGTCGAAGTAAATAACAATCTTAAGAACAAGATTAAAAGGTTAGAAAAAAAGCTAATTAACAATTTGACCCTAAATAGTATGGAACACAAATTAGATATCAAATCTATCAAAGAGAAAATAAATAAAATCATAAAAATAACCAATAAACTTAACAGAGCCTTAAATCTCATTATTTACAATTTTTGATATAAAAAAACAAAAAACATATATACAAATTAACAATTAACAATATTCAAGAAGAAATTAAAAAATAAATCAGATGAAACAAGTAACCATATAAAAACTTTAACCATTTGAAATAAAAACTTTAACCATAAATTTAACCATTTGAAATAAACAATACATATAATGTCTCCCACTTGCCACCTAGAATATAAAAGGCCACCTAACCCCATGATGGGAGATTGGTAGCTATGGCTCTAGAATCTGATAGCACGGGATTTTTATCCTCGCAACTTGTAGCTATTTATAGCGTGGAATGTGGGAACCACATTAATGAGCTGTAGCGTTCAGGGAAATGTTCTAGAAGCTAACATTGATGTGAGACAGAGAGAGAAGTTTGGATGGTGCCTATAGAATCTGATAGCATGGGATTCTTATACTCATCACTAAATGTGGGAACCACATCAACGAAATGTACACGAAACTAACATTTAGGTGAGACACAGAACTTCAACTTTAACGTGGGTGGGTCCCCTTGATGATATTGGAGATCAACTTGCAAAACCTCTTATTGCCGTAACTTTATAGATATATGTGGGCCACGCTCCTCATCAAAGTGGCTTTCGTTTCAATTAATTGAATGAAAATACCACCTACAACCTATGAAAATACCACCTTTCCATTAAATGTCTCCCACTACGAAATTTCGACCACAGGAAGGTGCCTCCAGTTTTCTTCTCAATAATTGCCACCAGAAATATCTAATAAATACCAAACGGACTTTGCGCAAAGAGGTCAAGAGGCTCTTAATTTTATTCGCTTTCACGAGATGG
>JASDQU010014942.1:19509-35376 GCA_032191745.1 Picea mariana
TATATATGCAGCCTGCGTACTATCTCCAAAAATGTGATTTTGAGAAAATGACAAGTGTAACTTTCTTCATAAAAATGATCTAAATGAAGAGTTGGATCTTCCATCACCCTGTCATTATCATGTCATCATCTCGATAACCAAAAATGTGGATAACAGATTCCTAACCAGGCTAATGGTTCATAGACAATAGGAAAGACTTCGTCACAAGTGCCCACTCAAACTAATAGCCTACAGTCCCTCATTTCCCACATGCTTATCCCACCCCAAGAAGTCTACCCCTTCTCTGCTCAATAGTCCTTCAGCTACCCCACTTCCTTTCTAGGCTTCAACAACAGGTTAGAGAGGAAGTCTCAGGGCCCTGTAGTTATAGTTTAGCATATTTAGGAAATCAATTCCCAACAATTCTCTCACCCCGAGAGAAATTTCTCACAAGCCTGACATTCCGCCTCTTCAATATCCCATAGGCCTGACAACCCACTTCTTTAGTCCAGCTCCCAAGCTAACCAGATACATAAACATAAAATGGCTATGGATACAAGTTCAAGTATAGTCATGAAAGTATGAAGGATAGCTCAATGGGTGTGTGAATGCTCATGGATGATTGGTTGGATGACTGAATGATGGAAAGAATCATGGGAAATGAACTAAGTCCAAACAATATGTTTGCATGTCCCCAACTTGACACTTGTCATGTTGGGAGCTACTTTGGTCCACTTGTCCCCAAACTTTGGAACTTAGGATAGAATAATTATCCATTCTTTATACTTAAGAAATTTAATATAATATTCCTTTTTGGCTTAAGCTCCCTAACTTAGCCCTTTTCCTTAACTTTTAGCCCTCCCTTTCCCTAACTAGTTGAATTTAGTCCCCCATACTCTTTTATCATGGTCAGTCTATGCGCAATGATGCATTTTATATTAATGATGAGGCATATACAAAAATAGGTGCATTGGCCTTTAACATCTAGGCTCTCCGACCTAATTCAAAACATAAGCATCCTAGCTTATAATAACTGGATCACTAGCCTATAAAACACCTCATATACACAAAGTCTCTCTGGCCTCAAAATCATGCACACTAAGTTGTTGTGCATGGTATCCTGGAATGTGAACACTTCCTCATTTTACTGCGCAGTACATGCGCCAACTATGCCATGAAAGGTGCATACAGAATGATATCAAACAACTCACCAACTTAATTACATTTTTATTTACATTTACGATTGGGTTTGGCCTAGGGATATTACAATCCCCTCCCCTTATTCATGCACTATCCTCAGTGCATTATGTACCCATATACAACAAAATTTCAAAAATCCTAAAAAAGATGTGGGTATTCTGCCTGCATTGTATCCTCATGCTCCCAAGTAGTGTCCTCGGTACCGTACCAAATCCATTGGACCTTTACAATCCCTATGGATCGATTCTGGAGCTGTTTGATTTTCTGGTCTAGAGTACCAGATGCACTTGGAAAGTACCTTCTTTCTCCACCTGGATCAAATTCCAATCAATAACATGATTAACATCAACTATATATTTATTGAGCAATGATACATGGAATACATTATTAACAGAAATAGATGCAGGCAATGAAATCATATAAGACACTGAACCAATCCTCTCTAGGATTTCAAATGGCCCACAATAGCGAGCTTCCAACTTTGAACAATTTCCCAACTTCAGGGAAGTTCTGTTGGCTTTCACTTTCAAAATTACATGGTCTCCCACTTTAAATTCCCTGTGAGTTCTTCCCTTATCAACATATATTTTCTTCCTGTCTTGGGAAACCTTTAAATTTTTCTTTATTTTTATCATTTTCTCCTCCATTTCCCTGAGCAAATCTGGCCCAACCACTGCTCTATCTACAAGGTTATCCTAGCTTACTGGTGTGTTTCACTTTCTGCCATAAAGTGCCTCAAATGGGCTCATATTTAGAGATGTTTGGTACCCATTTTTATAAGCAAACTCTACCAAGTGTAGGTATTCTTCCCATTTTGATGGTTTATCCATCACATACATCCTCAACATATCTTCAAATACTTGATTCACCCTCTCTTTTTGTCCATCTAATTCTGGACGTTAAGTTGTGCTAAAATTCAAATTTGTTCCAAATCCATTAAATAATCCTTTCCAAAATTTTGAGGCAAATTTTGGATATTTGTCAAACACAATTGTCTTGGGTATGCCATGTAATCGATCAATTTCTCTAATATAAACATCAACAATGTTGGCCGCCTTGTGAGTGAGCTTAATTGGAATAAAATGGGTAGCTTTAGTAAGTTTAACCACCACTACCATGATATAATCATGTTGCTTGTTTGTTCTGGGAAGTTTGTTGATGAAATCCATTGTTACAACTTCCCATTTCCACTTAGGAATGAGTAATGGTTGTAGCAAAGCAACTGGGTGTCTATGCTCAGCCTTTACCTTTTGACATTCCAAACATTTGGCAATAAAATCAACAACCTCTTTCTTCATGCTTGACCAATAATATTGGCTCTTGACAGCTGTAATAGTTTTCTGGTAACCTAGGTGCCCAACATAAGGTACATTATGCATTTCCCTCAATATCAGACTTTTCAATTCCTAGGAATTTGGTACATAAATTCTGCCTTTGTACATGAGAATTTCATCATTATCTAGCTTGTATTCTTCAATTTCCTGTTGCAATTTACCTTCTTGTAATTTTGCCACTAATTCCTTGTATTGCAAATCTGATTTGGAAGCCTCTATATTTTTTTGTTTCAAATCTGATTGGTACATGCTAATGACTATAGCATGCATTTCATGCACTCTTCTACTGAGTGCATCAACCACTATGTTCTATTTCCCCTTGATATGCTTTATATCAAAGTCATATTCACTTAGAAATGCTAACCATCTGCTTTTCCTAGCATTTAGAGTTGGCTGATCAAATAAATATTTCAGACCATTATGGTTTGTTTTTAGCTTAAAACTTTTCCCCATGATGTAGTGTCTCCATTTCCTCAAGGCATGCAATATGGCTGCCAACTCCAAATCATGAGTGCCATAGTGTCTTTCATGTTCCTTCAACTTCCTTGATTCATAACATATAGCAAACCCCTTTTGACTGAGGACTCCATCAAGTCCTTATTTACATGCATATGTGCATACAATGAAGTCTTCATTTGGGTTTGCAATCCTTAGTATTGGAGCACTTGTTAATAATTGTTTCAAGTGTTGGAAACTTTTTTCACAATCCAATGTCCACTAAAACTTCACACCCTTGTTTTGAAAGGAAGTGATTGGGTGTGCAATCTTTGCGAATCATTCAATAAATCTCCTATAGTATCCTGCAAGGCCCATGAATGATATGACCTCTGTCATATTTTTTGTCACTGACCATTCTCTAATGGCTTCTATCTTCTCAGGATCCACTGCTATCCCATCCTCTGAAATGATATGTCCCAAATAATAAAGTTTCCTTTGATAAAATGAGCACTTGCTCAATTTGACATACAATTGATGCTCCCTTAATACTTGCAACACCATCCTCAAATTATTCTCATGCTCTTCTTCTGACTTAGAGTATATAAGGATGTCATCCAAAAATACAATGACAAAATTGTCCAAATATTCTCGAAAAACACCATTCATTAAGCACGTGAAAACAACTGGTGCATTTGACAACCCAAATGGCACCACTGTGAACTCATAATGACCATACCTTTTCCTGAAGGTGGTCTTGTTAATATCTTCCTCTTTAATCCTTACTTGATGGTATCCTGACCTGAGATCTATCTTTGAAAATATCTTTGCATCCTGCAATTGATCAAAGAGACCGTCAATCCTTGGCAGAGGATACTTGTTATTTACAGTCACTTTATTCAATTGTCTGAAATCAATGCACAATCTTAATGTCCCATATTTCTTCTTCACAAACAAGACTGGGGCATCCCAAGGTGACACACTTGGGCATATATAACCCTTCTTTAGAAGTTCTTCAAGTTGCATTTGCAACTCCTTCAGCTCTGGTGTACTCATTCTGTAAGGAGTCTTTGACACTGGAGTTGCTTTAGGCATTAAATTTATAGAGAAATCAATATCTCTCTTTGGGGGTAGTCATGATACCTCCTTGAAAACATATTCAAAATCTTCCAAGAGTGCCTGATCCTCCAAATTTGGCACCTTATCTTTAGATGTCTTCCATATGAGCTATAAATATTTGACACCCTTTTCTGTAACATTTCTTCAGTTGCAATGCTGAAATTGCTATGATGCTTACTTCCCTGGGAATTCCCTGCACTTTCCTTAGATTCCTTCCTCATCCAATCAAGTAAATGTCTTGTTATGATAGTCTAGGATATCATGATGCTGGTCCAACCAATCCATCCCAATTAGACAGTCATAGGAACCTAAAGGAAAGATGTTCAAATCTTCCCTGGTGTTCAGTCCATTCATGCCCATAAGACATGACTTAACCATCTCATTAACTTTTATTTTGGCTCTGGTAGCTAGCTACACCAACCAATATTTTCCGTGCTTGCTTCTTGACAAATGCAAAATTTCCACCATCTTAGGATCTATATAACTATAAGTAGATACTGAATCAATTAAAATAGAAATGGTTTGGTTGTTGATCATACCTTCCACTTCAATCATATGTGACTGATACTATGCTTGCTTGTTTTCCAGGGCTGCATAGATCCTTGGTACAATTCTTCCCATGTCCTCCATTGTTTCAGCTTGTTGAACATTGTGAACAATCCTCACTTTCTCACCTCTATGAGGACAATCTTTGAACACATGATCTTCTTTACAACCCCAACATTAAATAGGTGGATGCCTTGGCCTTTGACCCCCTGTCTCAATTGTTCTGGGTTCTCTAGAATTTGGTTGTCTCTGAGGATTAATTCTGAAGAACGATGGATTAAATCCCTTCTTCCTCTGATCCATCTTGAATTTCTTTTTTTCTTCCCAAGATTTTTGGAAAGTTGTCCTAGCTTTTTGTTGATCACATATGAATTTAGCTTGCCTTATGGTCTCCACCAATGTCTTGGGATCATCATACTGTATCTTTTCACTAATAAATGATGGCAATCCACTCAAATCCCTCTGAATATTAACTATTTCTTCCTTGATGAAAGATACATACTTCAACAGTTCTAAAAATGTTCTCTCATATTCATCTATGGTGATACTCCCAAGCTTGAGTTCAAAGAACTCTTTCATTTTCTTGTCATAGTATCTCTTAGTCAAGTATTTCTTTTCAAAATACTTCTTGAATTCCCTCCAAGTAACACTTTTCTGTTTAATGCATTGCACCTACACAAGCTGATCCCACCACATGGATTCCTTTCCCTTGAGTTTATAGATGTCAATTCTACCTTCTACATGAGATGAATAATTATGCAATTGAAAATACTTTCTCATTCCCAACAACCATGTCTTTACATATTCATCCTTCTTGTGCTCACCATCAAATGTATGAGGTTTGATTTTGTTCATTTCTCCTCATAGCTCATCCACCCCAGACTTCTTATTCTTCCTGACAGGGGATGGAGTTAATATGTTGTGTTATCTCTTATTGGAATGCCTCGGGGAGTGATGGTGATGTCTAACACTTCTGGATCTTCTTTTCTCATCAGGAGACCTGTGACTTCCTGATTTGTTTGATCCACTCTCCTTATCCAATTTCTTTTCTATTTTGTCCAAGCTCTACATTAACCTTATGTTGAAGTCATACTACTACTCCTTGGCTCTCATAATCCTTTCATTCTCAGCTTTATGGCTTTGGACATCCTTCTGCAAATTTTTAATGGTCTCTACCATATTCATGTTTTCATCTCTTCCTTCTCCATATCCATTGGAGTTTGTTCCTTCAATGCCCAAATGGACATCCATACCTCTAATCTCATATTCCTGGATGTAATTCCCCTGTGCCTCTTCCATTCCTATGGAATCTATTTTTATCTTGATCTGATCTATTTGTTGTTAACTCTCTAAAATGTGTAGCCAACAAAACTTTGTCAGGCTAACTATTTCAACAATTTCATGAAAATATGAATCATTTTGGTTCAATAATATATCATAATTATTTATTCTGATTTCCTAGAAAATTGAATGCCTGGATCAATTTTTTGGGTAAATAAATATATCCTACTATCCAATACCTTTCTAACGCCTACTCCCATGCTCAATTATGAGTCTTGAGCAGAAAGTTATGGTTAAAAATTGTCCATTAATTTATTTATTTTTGTTCACATTTCAACTTGGAACAACTCTACGCTGTAATTATGCATTTTCACACCTACGCCATTGGATTTTTGGTAGGATATCAATTGGGTTTCTTCATATACATATTATGGACACTCTGTCCAAGTTTCACCTTTTTCTGGGTTCTAAGCTTCTAGTTACAATCTGCTTAAGTTCTAGGCCAATTCGTTTTTTTTTGGTCTAGAATGCTACAGGTACATTCTTTTCCATTTTTAACATTTTTAACATGCCTAGAAATTTAATTCAGCTCTGGGAATGTCTTCTACGGTTCAATATATTTCCATTGATTGATCCTACGCCTCATTCTGATTCCATAGTAGAAAGTTCTGGCTCTTTGAAGTTAGTTGGGTCTTAAAATTTACCCTCCACTGTTTGTGCTATAGCTTTCTCATAAAATCTCTGTTTGACAAATGGTTTACACCATTAGAAAGCTCTCTCTGACCTATTTTATTTGAGTTGTGTAGATAGAGTGTAACTTGTTATGACCTGTTCTCAAGGTTTTTGCATTGCTAAAAATGCTCTTAAGGCCCTTAAAAACATGTTGCAAAAAGATGACGTTCAAACTGTATAAAATGTCATGGAATTTCACTGGTTTTTCGTTGTTGTTCACCATCCAAATGACTTTGTGAGAACAAATTTCAACCTGTACACCAATATTTAACATGCACAAGAACACTACAATTTAATTCATGCTCTGCGCACTTATAACCACTGTGCATCACTTCTTTGCTGTGCCAATAACTGGCACGCACTACTTTTGTGTCATGCACCAATATCCACCGCACAAAATTTTGGTTCTTGCATTATTACCTGTTGCATGCAATTTTTGTATTGCGCGATGATATTCTGTGAACAATCCACCCTACGTGCTGCATCATGCCAAAGTTTAGTACTCCCCCACCGAGCATAAATACTCTGCGCGCACCATTAACTAAACTGTCACGCGACAACATATACCCAGATTGTGTGCGCAACAACCAAAATGCTCTGCATTGTGCCAATAATGTGCACATCACACGTGCCATTATTATGTGTGTGCACACCGCGAAATGCTAAATTTAGCATGCACACCCATACACCAACATTTTTCCGCGTGGCACCAAAATTTAGTGCGCATAGTCCCACACCAACATTTTTTAGCGCGGTGCCAAAATTTAGTGCGTACAGTCGCACACCAACATTTTTTCGCGCGGAACCAAACTTTAGCGTGTGCACCCACATGCCAACATTTTTCCGTGTGGCACCAAAATTTAGCGTGCACACCAGAACGCCAATATTTTTCTGCGTAGTGCCCAATTTTTACATATCACAAGCTTTTTACTGCGCAACATGCGGTTTTAGTGCGCCCACCTGTGCACATTCATTTTTATGCACATCAATTCCTTGTGAACTTCGCTGTAGAAATTTGGGGCTTTTGCTTAACTTTTCCCCCAATTTTTACCATAGACATTTTGCAACTATGAAATTTGTTCAATTTCACCCCGATAACACTAGTTCAACCTCTGCAACAACAAATCGTTGTGGGTTGACATTTCTAGAACAAATTATTTCCACACCCAATTCACGAATTGAAAATTTTAATTGCTAATCTCACTCCAACTAAAATGGCTTCACTGTAACTTCAAATTTGACCAATTCCAGGTCTGGATTTACTAGAACAGATATTAACTCAAGAATATCTCACTAGATGGTAAAATTTCTCAATTTTCCCATGAATTTTACAACAGAAATTGGGGCTTTTTCCCAATTCCACACCACTGATGTTACTTTTTACCATGGACGCTCTACAACTCAAAATTTGGCCACCTCAAAATCAATCCTCTGTGAAATTTCTCTTCAACTCAACTTGTTCGGCCCATCCAGGATCAGGTTTGAAAACTCAAGCTTTGATACCATATTGTAACATCCCCGACCACCCATGTCAGGACATGCTACTCTAGAGAACACTTTTATTCTCTCTGTGGAACATATTGTAACATACCCAACATCTAACTGAGCTATGCCACATAATTTTTTTGAACTGCATGAAATTAAAACATATATGCACAGAAATCTTGTGGAACTTTACATATAAAATGTAAATAGACAAATACATTCAATAAAGGCAGAGATTCATACTGAAATAACAGTAAACATATACATGCAACATATTCAGGCAATACCCATAAATATAAAGATAGATATAACCACACATAGGATAAACCCATAAAATTAAACACGTAAATAATAATGCAGCATGTAAATTTATCACACAATTAACACTTATATTGGTAATAATATCACCAAATGCATGAAAACCTTCCACGAATCTCCCAACCTTAGACCACACTACTCATCACTCTCAATAGTGGGTCACCCTCGAGCTGGGACTAAACTCCACCCGGGTAAAAGGATTCCTAACCAGGCTAATGGTTCATAGACAACAAGAAAGACTCCTTCACAGGTGCCCACTCAAACTAACAACATACAGTTCCTTATTCCCCACATTCTTGTCCCACCCCAAGAAGTGTGCCCCTTCTCTGCTCAACAATCCTTCAATTGGCCCACTTCCTTTCTGGGCTTCAACAATAGGCCGGACATGAAATCTCAGAGCCCTGTAGTTGTATTTTAGCAGTTTCAAGAAATCAATTCCCAACAATTCTCTCACCCAGAGAGAAATTGCTCACGGGCATGACAACCCACCTCTTCAAAATCCCACAGGCCTAACAACCCGCTTCTTAATTCCAACTCCCAAGCTAACCATATACACAAACATAAAATAGCTATGGATACAGGTTCATGTACAGTCATGAAGGTACGGAGGATAGCTCAATGGGTGTGTGAATGCTCATGGATGATTGACTGAATGAATGAATGGTGGAAAGAATCATGGGAAATGAACTAAGTCCAAACAATATGTATGCATGTCCCCAACTTGACACTTGTCATGTTGGGAGCTACTTTGGTCCACTTGTCCCCAAACTTTGGAACTTAGGATAAAATAATTATCTATACTTTATACTTAAGAAATTTAATATAATATTCCTTTTTGGCTTAAGCTCCCTAGCTTATCCCTTTTCCTTAAATTTTAACCCTCCCTTTCCTTAACTAGTGGAGTTTAGTTCCCCGTACTTTTTTATCATGGTCGGTCTGTGTGCAGTGATGCATTTTATATTAATGATGAGGCATATACAAAAATAGGCGCATTGGCCTTTAACATCTAGGCTCTCTGACCTAATTCAAAACATAAGAATCATAGCTTATAATGACTGTCTCACCATCCTATAAAACACCTCATATACACAAAAGATCCCTAGCCTCAAAATCACGCACACTTAAGTTGTTGCGCATGGTATCCTGGAATGTGCACACTTCCTCATTTTACTACACAGTACATGCATGCACTATTCCATGAAAGGTGCATACAAAATTATATCAAACAACTCACCAACTTAAGTACATTTGCATTTACATTTACAATTGGTTTCAGCCTAGGGATGTTACACTCGATGTGCTTGATGACAATGAGGGGTCGGAATATTTTTTCTGGCGCATTTGTGACAAGAGAGGGAAACTCGTCAAAAGGTAGTGCATTGGGGACAAAGAGGCAAACCTTGTTGGTAAGCAATGTAAGGAAGCAAAAGGTAGGGAGAGTCATCATTATGCAATTCATCGACACAAGTGGAAGAAATTCAGTCGATGAAAGGAGTGTGCACGGTGATTTAATTATGTAACCAATATCGGTGATATGGCATTGATCATGTGAATTTTTCGATGATGAAGATGTGTTTCAGTGAGGTTTTGTTGAAGCGCACTAGCGCATTAGCCAACTTCAAAAGGTGGTGTCTTATGTATTTGCGAAGGAACCATTGGAGTGCCAATGTGGGGGGTGAAATAAAATATGAGCGCTTTAATGCTCTATGTGTCAGTGCAGGAAGAGGGGACTCACTGAAGTGTGTAACATCGGTTATAATTGATCCAAGGAAGAACCGGAAGTGGTAAAGTGAGGTAGGGTGAGGAGAAATTGGTCATAGCTATTTGCATGAGGGGGAGATTGTCAGGTTCCAGTTGGAAAAAATGAAATGGGGGGGCAATTTCTTGTCTTGGACAGAGGCTAAGACAAGGAAATTGGGAGGTTGTTGTGCGGGCACAACATTAGTCTACAAGAAAACCCCTAAGTATGTCTAAGGATCTCATAGTTGATCATGGAGTTTGGTCACTAAGAATTCAGTAAATTAAGGTGACTCATTCACGGATGGATAGTACTCATCGTACCATTTCTGGTGATATGTGGTGTTGTCACAAGAGTCGACTCTAGGCTGTAATTGAGCCAAGCCTTAACACATTTTAAATGAAAAAATAAGTTATCACTCAGAACTTGATTTGGGTTGCGTGCAAGTAAATTCTGAGATAACCACGAACCACTTTTGATTAGAAGTTTCCCCTTCCAACCCGAGAGGGATGTCTTGAATATATGTCATGATAGGATATCCAATAAGCTTAACAACGGACAGATCTGTGGGTAACAAACAATTTTGAGGTTTTTAGGGCTGATGAGTTGGATCAGGAGGTAGTCCATTGGGCATGGAATCAAATAATCAAGAAAATAATAAGAGCGTTTTGGAAATGGAAATCCATGGAATAGAGGCGAGGTAGAAGCTGATTACAAAGAGAAGGATTTATAAAAGTATGGCAGCTGAATAAAGAGAAAACATATCAATACACAAGGAGCACTTAGTGATGAGTGAATTCCAAGCATAAATAAGTGGAAACACATGGTTGGGACAGAGCGTATAGCAGAGGATGAATTATGAACCTTGATATTTGCAAGAAACAACCTATAACCAGTCTGCAACAAAGCATCTAACAGAGGATGAATTCTATTACAAAATAGTTACAAATCGAGAAGAAAAGATAGATGGAGTGATATTAAAACTAAGAAAATGGACAAACTCGACAAGCAAAATCACAAGAATCTCTGATATGGATAAAACATGCTTCTATAATATTTTATTAAATTGAAAATGGAAGCTACATCCCAGGAGTACTACTCCTCTGTGTCTACCCCCCACCTTTTTCTTCTTCAAGAAGATACAATAATATAAGTATTTTTCCCCCTTTCAAATAACTGAAAAAACTATTCTAATTACAAATAAATCCCTCTCGAAATGAACAAGTATCTCATGTCGGTATTGAGGTTGAAATCCTCCCAAAAGACAACAACAGTTACCCTCAATTTCAGAAACTTTTTGCCATTAGAAAACGGGCCAAACTGTTGAAAACTGTGGCTGCGATTATGGATATGTATCTCTCGAATAGTGATAGATGTGTATAAACTAAAAGAGGATTTTGTGCATATTTTTTTTTTGAGAAAAAACCTCTCTCAGTTCTTTGAGATCCATTTCCATTTGCTCCAGATCTGCATTTTACAAACATGTGTCAAAACATGAAAATATGAGATCTGAAAATTAGAGCTCAGAGATGGATTCGGTTTTCCCAATATGTGACACCTGTAGGAAACTTGAGAGAGGTTATTGATCTATGATGTGTTAGGCACAAAAACCTCTGACCGTTTGTCAAAATGATATTTCAGTCGCTCAGAATCATCATTTGAAAATGATGACTTAGCATAGTAAAAAATGCCACATTTCTAAAAACGAACCTCATATTGCGGGGGACTGTTGACTGCCTTCCCAAGATCCAAATTAAAATATGAATGAACCACTAGAAATATTAGGATATGAACATGTTAATCGGCCATTTGAGCACGCAAAAAGGCTTTTCCACGACTGAGAAAACTGACTTTTACTAAGGTAGTTTAGTCACTGGAAAAAATCTGCGATTTCGGTGGCTAACAAGCCGAAAACAAGGGTATCTTAGCTGCCGAAAGTCCTAGCTTTCGGTGGCTAACAGTGCAATTTCGGAGCACCGTAAGCCACTGAAAGTCCTGAAACCTCAATTTCAGGTTTCGAGAAATAAAGCATTGGTTAAAATCTTTACGTCGACCAAACTTCTGATGGCCAAAACCCTGAAATGGTGACATGGCATTTATGTTAAACCCTATTATAGTGATTTTATGTCGTCTATTGCATTCTTTTCGTGCCTACTCATGAGCTCTTCCTCCATGTGGCTTGATGCGTGGCACTTGAATTCTTGGTCTCGATCGATACACTTTCGGCAACTAATGGCATATAAAACATGAGATTTAAGCTACCCAAATTCTGCACTTTCGGTAGCTAAAAACACTATAAATTTTTTCCTCCTAAGCTACTGAAAGTCAAAATTTCAATATTTGTTTCAACATAGGCTCCATCTAGGGATGGTGCTTTCCTGTAAAGCACCAAGAATAGTAGACCACGTGCCTTCATCCATTGGGCGACCCGAAATCATCCTTATCAAACTCTGAACCCTGTCACTTTAGTTGCAGCTTTCCAAAACAAAAACCGCTTGTTCATTCATTGGGCTATGGAGTCATAATGCTTTAAAGAAAAACCATACTAAATTCAAAACTAAACTGAAAACATATTAAAAACCACCGTTGTAATCTAATGCTCAAAGTCAAGCTTATTTATATACATCACCTACTCTAACTACTGAAAAATTCCCACTGAATCAAATGATACAAAAATGCCAGTGAAGCCAATCCAATAATTGTCTACTTATTTGAAATTTTATCACACTTTCTTTGAGCAGGCTGAAAAAGGAAACTAACAACTCCCATCTGACTTGTTGGTAATTATGAATTTTCAAGCCTTTCATCGATTCTTGTGACAAAATATCCATGACATAGCATACTCCTCCATTAAATGAATCTAAAAGATCAACAAACGGATCTTGGAAAAATATATGGTCCTGAGGTTTTAAAACATCCAGGACTACTCTATGTTCTAATTTATAATGCTCAGGATCATTCTCAAAGAGAATATCTGAGCACCCTTCAAGATCATCTGCAATGGCATCTCCAAAATCATGGCACAATCTTGTCTGAAGACCTTCATCCCTCCATGAAAAATCTGCAGCAAGTTGTTCTATAGAAACAATGAAATAATCATCACTATACTCATCATATTTAGGTTCAGCAGATAACTCAAGAGGGTCATCAGTCAGACAAAAACTTGAAACATCAAATGTGGATCTCTCAAGCAAAGGAAACTCTGTTACTATCTCTGGCATACTGTTTATTTCAGAATCATACTTCTGCAAATCACAGTCCAAAGCATTCTCGAACAACAAAATTTCTTCAAGATCATTAAACATGGAAACCATATCTTTTTCACGAAACAAAACATAGTCTAAAATCTGATCTCCTGGTAGGAAATTATCATAAATAGGTTCACTAAATTCTTGTAAAGTTCCATCAAATACATGACTGTCATCATTTAAAAACAGATTTACATCTTCAGAAATGGAAGAAGTTTGACACTCATATCCGGGACTATGTGAAAGTTGCAAATCTGTGTGAGTAGGGGTTGTAACATAGTTGTTTAGGAGCAGGTCTATCTCTTCTTCTGCAGGTTGATCGTGATGTTGAATATTTTCTTCTTGAGTATGTTCACAAGATCCAGCTTTTTTATGAGCCAACTCTTCCTCATACTGATCATCTTCATCAACTTGAGAAATTTTTGATATTTCTTCCTCCTCTTCAAGAGGATTTGTTTGATCGTTTTGTCTTATGAATTCTATATTACAACAATCTTCAAAAAGTATTTTAGTTGAGTAGATTCTTTTACAATGTTGATGAAAAAGTATGTGAAAATATTTCAATGAAGGAATACTGGAATGGGGTAAATATGTATACCAGAGTCTAGCATCTTTTTCCAATGAAAACATAAAAACTTTCATGAGGACATCTTCATGATGTACATTTAATTCCTCCATGAGCTTGTGGAATTCAAACAAGTGTTGAGCGGGATTTTCGTCCCCATATTCTCCAAATTTAGGAAGGTCATCTTCCCAAATTTTAATGTCTGGAACAGTGTTTGGAAAGCCATAAACATTTGTAAAGTCCAGAGGAAAAAACCTTGCAGCAATTCAAGCAGCGAATGAATTCGACATTTGAGACCAGTGGAGTCGCCAGCAAAATCATGTAGAGTCTATGAACCAAGGAGTCGCCAGGTGAATGATCACAACCAATTGAATGCCTATCCATTTTTCACCATCAAGAGATAGATCTAGACTTTGTCGTATCCTAGGAAAGATAACTTCATCCTCCGTCCCCGGCAACGGTGCCAGAAAATGTTGTCGCAAGAGTCGAATCTACGTTGTAATTGAGCCAAGCCTTTGCACATTTTAAATGAAAAAATAATTTATCACTCAGAACTTGATTTGGGTTGCATGCAAGTAAATTTCGAGATAACCATGAACCAATTTTGATTAGAAGTTTCCCCTTTCAACCCGAGAGGGATCTCTCAAATATATGTCACGATAGGATATCCAATAACCTTAACAGTGGGTAGATCTGTGGGTAATAAACAGTTTTGAGGTTTTTAGGGCTGATGGGTTGGACCGGGAGGTAGTCCATTGGGCATGGAGTCAAATAATAAAGTAAATAATAAGAGCGTTTCGGCAACGGAAATCCATGGAACAGGGGTGAGGTAGAATTTGATTACAAAGAGAAGGATTTATAAAAGTATGGCAGCAGAATAAAGAGAAAACATATCAATGCACAAGGAGCACTTAGCGATGAGTGAATTCCAAGCATAAATCGATGGAAAAATATGGTTGGGACAGAGCATCTAGCATAGGATGAATTTTGAACCTTGATCTTTGCAAGAAACAACCTATAACCAGTCTGCAACAGAGCATCTAACAGGGGATGAAATCTATTAAAAAATAGTTAAAAATCGATAAGAAAAGATAGATGGAATGATATTGAAACTAAGAAAATGGACAAACTCTACAAGAAACATCACAAGAATCTCTGATATGGATAAAACATGCTTCTGCAATCTTTTATTAAATTGAAAATGAAAGCTACAGCACAGGAGTACTACTCCTCTGTGTCTCCCCCCCCCCTTTTTCTTCTTCAAGAAGATACAATAATACAAGTCTTTTTCCCCCTTTCGAATAACTAAAAAACCTATTCGAATTACAAAGAAATCCCTCTTGAAATGAACAGGTATCTCATGTAGGTATTGAGGTCAAAATCCTCCCAAAAGACAACAACAATTACCCTCAATTTCGAAAACTTTCTTCCATTAGAAAACAGACCAAACTGCTGAAAACTGTGGTTGCGATTATGGTTCTGCATCTCTTGAATTGTGACAACAATGTATAAACTAAAATAGGCTTTTGTGCATATTTTTGTTTTGAGCAAAAACCTCTCTCAGTTCCCTGAGATCCATTTCCATTTGCCCCAGATCTGCATTTTACAAACATGTGTCAAAACAGGTGTTAGGCGAAATATATGTCGTTATAATAACGTTGTAGTACTTGCCCAACTATTTAATTGTCAATCCGGGGTACGTAAACTGACTCAGCACATGCACTGTTTGTGCAGGACTGAAGTAGAACTAATCTAATCTAATCTATGTTGCTGAAATCAAACTAATCTAAGAAAGCATTGAAACACTAACTAGGAAAGCATGAAATTGCATAAGGGAAATACAACATGTGAAGAGTTAACAACAATGACATATGTGAGCTCACACAA
>JASDQU010014942.1:42814-55760 GCA_032191745.1 Picea mariana
ATATTATCCTCAGTTCTTTATCTCTTATCCTTTATTACCTTGGAGTGAGTTTTCAGGTGAACTACATGAGCTTCGTAGGAAGACAAGTGGTGAGTTGGGAGCATGAAAATATAATCCTTGAATTTTGGTTGTTGAGGAGGATGTTTTCCAATCATTCTTCCCAAAGGTTTTCGGGAGAGCCTATGCTACCAGAACTATAATAGAATTGGAAATGGTTGTTATGAGAATTATGTGGGATGTCACACATAGGATGTTGTTGCATACTAGATTTTGTCAGGCGATGGATTTCATCGCAAAGTGGGTTGCCACGCATGCGATTATGTCGTGCATAGGATGTTGTCGCACAATGGATTTCGTCGTGTAGTGGATTTCGTCGCGCAGGGGATTTCATCATGCAGTGGATTTCATTTCACAATAAGTTGTCGCACATAGGATTTTGTCACGTAGTGTATTTTGTTGCACAGAGGATGCTTTTGCGTAGAGGATTTTCCTGTGCACAAGCTACAGGTCGCATTGCGCAAATGACTAGTTTAGTGGTCAACTTCAAGATCACGTTCTGACCAAATCGAGAGAAATTTTGAAAATCACCGAGAGTTTTTTGTTTAGGACAAACCAAATAATAAAAACCTCTCTCATATTTGAAAACTATTTCATATTATGGGAGATTCAAAGGAATATTTGAGCCCTATTTTTCATTTTTAATGATTTCTTATCTGAGACATGTTTTTGCGACATGTATTCTAGCCAGTTTGAGATGAATTTAAAGAAATCGAGAGAGTTTTTTATTTGTAACGATCTTAACTACAAAAGCCTCTCTCAGATTCATAAAATAGTTTTTTATTAGTGATATATAATGTCATCTTTAATGCCTATTTTCCTAGTTTGTTGCGCAAACTGCTGTGTTTTTTGTTGTAGGATCCTGTTGCATAGCAGACTTGTTGTGTAAGGGTGATAGAGTGTCCAAAAGTGCACATGATGACTCATCAAAATAGTATGGTTGAATTATGATCATGATCAATGATTTTAAATAATATTTTTGTTACGATTATGATATGGTAAAGTCGGGTTTTCTATTTTTAGTGAATCCGTTGAAGTTATTGTTCTCTTTCAAAGAAAATAGATCCATGATTCTAGGAGGAAGTAGTTCAAACATAACATCCAAGGGTGACATTATGTTTCTATATATGGGGATCATTTTCAAGTAAACGGGGTTGGTTGGAAAAAATAGTGTATACAATGACTATTGAATGTAGCTCTGAATTCGACTGAAACTTAATGCAAAGGTCCTAAAGATTTGATGAAAAGATTCTAGCGGTAGAAGTCTGATGTATTGTATTCTCTCTTTGTGTATGTGCTTTCCTATGTTCTTTATATTCATATCTGTATTTTTATGTCTAAATCAGAACATGATTTCGAATCTATAATTCACCGTGCAGTGCTCTAAATTCGCGCCATTTAGAAAAACTATGTTTCTTCTAAGTTAACTCTAAATTCATCCCCAGTGGTGCTCGGAGTTGCTTCATGTGTTTTTATCTTGCCACACACAACAATTTTTAACTGAAGACTATTTCTCATTTATCCTTTATCCTCTCAAGTTCAGTCACTAAGTCATTTGTTTCTATCGTTTTCTTAAATTGAGTCCATTGCCCAATGGTACTTTCTCTCTTGCTTGTCTTACCATCTCTTTAAGACAAAAATAAACTTTTCCAATTGCAGAGTCTGACCTCTGTGCATTTTTTGATGAAATATTTGAGTTCTTACCAGTCATTAGACATATGAGAGAGCCCTCTCTGGTTGTATAGGTTAGAATACAATCTAAAGTTGGTTGAAACAGTTACCTTGGGGATTTCTTTGATACATCCCAAAGAAATTACTGAGTGCTAACATTTTGGCACCGTTGTCGGGGATGAAATTGAAAATTTTCCCTAGGAAGGAACGACATGGTTGATTTTTGAGGTTTGAGAGAAGCAAATATTTAGGAACATATTGGTTGTATTTCTTCTCTCGCGACTCCACACATCAGAAAATCAGTTGAAGGTGATTCCAATGGAAGAAGAATCCAAAGCTAAATTTTTCATGGCAACTCCAATCAAGCTTCAAATGTGATTCAAAGACTCCACCAGAGAATGAGACCTGTTAACAGAAAAATGGAAGAGCAGTATGGAAAATTAAGGTACTCGAGCTTAATTTTAGTTCAAGAAGTACTTTTTTGTTTTATCAATATCTTCTTGTCCTTTCCTAAGTTCTTCAAAAGAATATTTATTCACTTACTGCATTCAAATGAAGCCTGGAGATCTACCCTTTTATATCCTCCATGGAAAACTATAGGTATACCTTCTTCTTGTATAACCGATATTCACCAAGCTCCTTCCTTTGAGCCATATGATGTTAATAATCATTCTTGTTAGCTTAATTAAACCAAAGTTGACCTTGTACCTTCTGTTCTTAATCCTACACCCTTAATAATTTAAGAAAGATACATTCCTCTTAAATTTCCTTCCATCCTTCATGACTTTCCTCTAAAACATTATAAGTATCTTCCTAGGTTTGATGGAGAGCTTGATGGACAGTCAGCTGAAAAACATATTCAGGTCTTTGAGCATTTCATAGACCTTTTTTAGATCAAACATGATGATGTGTCTATGAGGGCCTTTTCTCAGTCCTTACAAGGATATTCCAAAGCATGGTTCAAACATTTGCAGCCTCAGTCGATTAGCTCGTGGGATGAACTGAGGGAAGGTTTCTGTAGGTTTTGGGGTGAGAGAAAGTCATGGGATCTACTCCCTTAAAATTTTTATGCCATGAGAAGAATGAAATATGAAACCATATCAAATTTTAGCAGGAGGTTTTCTAGTCTTTATTATAAACTACCTAAATAAGTCCAACCTCCTGAAGTTGTTTCCATGCTCCATTATGTAACAACCTTTCAATCAGAATTATCTTATCTTTTGATGGAGAGGAAGTCTATGTATTTGCAACATATGTTCAAAAATCCTCATGAAGTTGAAGACAATATTCAAGCATGTAAACAGATTTGAAATGATGAGTTGGATGCTAAAGAACATGACAATGAATATGAACAAAGAACTGTTGATTTGAATCTTGAGAAGAGGTTTAATAATATCATATGTCCTCTTGAAGCTTTAAATGTTGATGATTTTCAAAAGGATTATATTCTACTTATTGAAAAAGAAGGTGCTAATTTAGCTTTTGATCTATCTCATGATAAGCACGGGGCTGATTGTTTTATGTATTCATTTGTAGATAGTCAAGAAAATGAATTTGAGAAATAGCTTGTTGAAGAGCAGGTTGATGTCCCAAGATTTTTCTTGTTAAATGACATTGCAGATGTTGTTGATTTGTATTTATATGATGAATATGATGATGATTATGATGTTGACTTCCTAGAACAACCAACTGCATGTTCTCTATCAGAAAATGTTCCTTTTTAGTAGTGTAATGAGAGCAATCAACCTACATATCACAGTTACAAAGAAGAATATGAAGAAAGTACTGAATCAACTGAAGGAAATTCTTTACCTTTAAGCTTTGCTTCGTTTAAATTGTTGAAATAAAATTTAAAGATCATCACTGAGGCAGAGAAATGTTTGTTGATGCAAAATCACACTGATTCATGGGAAAAAATTGACAAGAAATTGCAACAATATTCTCATGTGTTTGATGACCTTGTTACTTGTTATGTAGAAGGTCTTGTTAGTTCAAAATTGCAGCCATTGGTCAAAGATGAATTTGAAAATGAGTATGTTCAGCAATCCAAAGAAATTGAAAAATGTGCATATGAAATTACTGAAGAAAATGAAGGTTTTGAATTAGGTGAAAGAACCTTTCCATTGTGTTTTTCTTCTTTCGAATTGCTGAAGAAAAATGTTTATAATGTTTCAAATCAGAAATCCTCCAGGCATGATGTTGAATATGAAGAAAGCAGTGGAACTGCAAATGAAAACTGTCTTCCATTATGTTTTTCTTCCTTTGAATTGTTGAAAGTAAATCATGAGATAACAGAGGAAGCAGTGAATTCTAACTGCATTCATAGTGACATTGTTTTACATGAGAAATTTGTTATCAGTGAAGAGGACCAACAACCTTATCATACTTTTAATGAACCTATTGTTGATTACATGGAAGGTTATTTCAGTTCATATTTGCAGCATGTGATCAACTACCGGCTTGGAAATAAATATGATGGTCAATAAACATCAATGTTAGATATGGATTGCTTCCCACTAGCGGTTTCATTTCAGCCAGCATTGTCTTTTGATTCAGAAGATTTTTATTTCCAGTAGTCTCAACATATTTTTTAGCCTTTTGTGGTAATCAACAAGTTGAATTACATGAAAACAAGGATGCAGTGGAAGGGGTAAAGCATGATTGTCATTTTATGCATGTTCTGGAGGATCCATTTGCAGTTTTGTTGGAGGTGGCAAACAATGCCAATGTTTTTAATTTTTTGAGATTTGAATTTATAGATAAAAATTTTAATGACTTATCAGTAAACAGGGTTTGCAGCAAGCATGTGCAAAGAAAACAAAAAGTGGATAAAGTTTTTGCATGGTTGCATTGGCATTTTTACTTCACTTGATTGACATATTTTTTAGCAGTTAAGGTAGGTAGGAGTGCGAATAATCTCACTACTATGAGCATTTCCTTTGTCAATCTGCAGTTTTCATGTTCAGCTTAGTTTCAGATTCTAGTTTGGAGCATATACAACTTTGGGTTTTCAGCAGATGGAGGTTACAAGTTACAGTTGGAAATTTGAGTTTGAGAGCAGCCCAATGGATAAGCGTCTGATCTACTGTTCTTTTCTACCTCACATGGAGGATAGCATCCCTATTGGAGCCAACTGTTAGCACCATGATATTCATAGCTAAGGTTAGAGGTTTGTCAACAATCTTCCAAGTCATGCTTGTTAGAACCCATATTGTTTGTATGTTTGGCATCATCTAACATCTCTAAGGGTCAGCTTCAAAAGGGATATTATCATTTATTATTTCCATTTCCATTTGCAACTGTGCACTACAAAATTTGCTATGTGGTGCGAAGAGCACTTCACTATGCAAAGGATTCTATCACATAGTGGATTTCATCGCACAATGGATTTCGTCGTGTATAGGATGATGTCATGCATATGATTTTTTCGCATAGTGGATTTCATCGTGCAGTGAATTTCATTCCCCAGTGGGATTTCGCGCATGGGATTCCATTGTGCATAGGATGTTGTCACGCAGTGGATTTCATCACACAGTGGGTTGTCGCGCATAGGATTTTGTCACGCATAGGATGCTGTCACGCAATGTTTTTCATAACGCAATGGATTTTGTCATGTAGAGGATGCTTTCGCATAAAGGATTTTCCTATGCACAGTCTACAGGTCGCGTTGCACAAATGACTGGTTTAGTGGTCAACTTCAAGATCACTTTCTGACCAACTGGAGAGGAATTTTGAAAATCCCTGAGAGGCTTGTGTTGAGGAAAAACTAGATAATAAAAACCTCTCTCATATTTGAAAACCATTTCATATTTTGGGAGATTCGAAGGAAAATTTGAGCCCTATTTTTTAGTTCTCATGATTTCATGTCCGAGACATGTTTTTGCAACACGTATTCCGGTCATCTGGAGATGAATTTCAATAAATCGAGAGAGTTTTTATTTATAACGATCCTAAATACAAAAACCTCTCTCTGTTTCAGAAAATAGTTTTTTATTAGTGATATATGATGTCATCTTTAACGCCTATTTTCCCAGTTTGTTGCGCAATCCGCTGCGTTTTTTGTTGTAGCTTACTACTGCGTAGCAGACTTGTTGTGCAAGGGTGATAGAGTGTCCAACAGTGCACATGATGACTCATCACAACCATATAGTCAAATTATGATCATGATCAATGATTGTAAAGAATATTTCGGCTACGATTATGATTTGGCAAAGTCGGGTTTTCTATTTTTAGTGAATCCATTGAAGTTATTGTTCTCTTTCAAAGAAAACAGATCCATGATTCTAGGAGGAATTAGTTTGACCATAGCAGCCAAGGGTGACATCAGTTTTCTATATATGGGGACCATTTTCATGTAAACGAGGTTGGTTGGAAAAAATAGTGTAGACAATGACTATTCAATGTAGTTATGAATTCGACTGAAACTTAATGAAAAGGTCCCGAAGATTTGATGAAAAGATTCTAACGATAGAAGTCTGATGTATTGTATTATCTCTTTGTGTATGTGATTTCCTATGTTCATTATATTCATATCTTTAATTTTCTATCTAAATCGGAACATAATTTTGAATCTAGAATTCACCGAGCAGTGCCCTAGATTTGCAACATTTAGACAAACTATGTTTATTCTAAGCCAACTTTGAATACATCCCCAACAGTGCTCTGAGTTTCTTCATGTGTTTTTCTCTCACCACACACAACGATTTTTAACTGAAGATTGTTGCCATTTAGCCTTTATCCTCTCAAGTTCAATCACTAAGTCATTTGTTTCTAGTGTTTTCTTAAATTGACTCCATTTCCCATTGGTACTTTCTCTCTTGCTTGTCCTACCATCCCTTTAAAACAAAAATAAACTTTTCTTATTGCATAATCTGACCTCTATGCATTTATTGATGAAATATTTGAGTTCTTACCAGTCATTAGACATATGAGAGAGCGCTTTCTGGTTGTATAGGTCAGAATACAATCTAAAGTTGGTTGAAACAGATACCTCAGGGCTTTCTTTGATACAACCCAAAGAAATTACCAAGTGCTAACATTTTGGCACTATTGTCGGGGACGAAATTGAAAATTTTCCTTGGGAAAGAACGACATGGTTGAGTTCTGAGGTCTGAGAGCAGTAGACACTTAGGTACATATTGGTTGTATTTCTGCTCTGGTGACTCCACACATCATAAAATCAGTTGAAGGTGATTCCACTGGCAGAAGAATCCAGAGCTAAATTTTTCATGGTGACTCCAATCAAGCTTCAAATGTGATTCAAAGACTCCATTGGAGAATGAGACCTATTAACAGAAAAATGGAAGAGCGGTATGGAAAAATATGGTACTCGAGCTTAGGTTTAGTTCAAGAAGTACTTTTCTGTTTTATCAATATCTTCTTGTCCTTTCCTGAGTCCTTCAAAAGAATATTTCTTCACTTACTGCATTCAAATGAAGACCAGATATCTACCCTTGTACATCCTCCATGGAAAACTATAGGTATATCTCCTTCTTGTATAACCATTGAGGAAACTCATTTGTAATGTTCCTGACTTGGCTAGTCTAGGAAACGCTTCTAGTGTGTGTGTAGGATCAAAGGTTTACAACATATAAATGATCATACAAATAATAAACACAACAAAGGACTGCAAAGTTTGTATTATGATATCTATGTGGATTACAAAATGGTCGAAAGTGGCTGAATAAACTAACAATACTCGACTAGATCAACAAACAAAGGATCTTAGCTGGAATACAAATAAGCAGCTGCGACTGAATTAAATAACAACACTCGACTGGATCAAAAGACAAAAGGATCTTAGTCAGAATACAAATAAGCAACTAAAAGATAATATTCGGAATATGGGAGCACTGAGGAATCAATGAAGAATGATGGAAGACCTGGATGATCTTCTCAGTGACTAGGGTGTGTATTTCAACACCGAAATCAACCAACTAGCATCTTCCTCCTGGAATACACTGAACTATCTCTCCTGAGATGTGCCTCTTCTCCTCAATGACAAGTCATAATCTACATAATGATGAATTAGGTCGTTGACCCTTCGTTTATAGCTTTCCAAAACCCTAAATCATGCTGAAACCCTAATTCGTTGTTGATTTCAAAAACTCTAAATCATGTTGAAACCCTAATTCGTTGTTCACTTCCAAAACCCTAAATCAGTGCTGAAACCCTAATTCACTGTTGACTTCTATTTTTAGCTCATAATGACTTAAAAGTGCTTTTAACCCTTTTTAGCTCAATGTCACTTTCTGAATATAACACCTGTGACTGGAGTGACCTTTAGTAACCCTGTTTACCCCTCTTTGGCCTTGGCTATAGTCTAACGGGGTAGTTTAGACCATTAAGCCTCCTCTTCTATACCTCCTATTTATAAAGGGACATTACAGTCCTCCCTTCCCGAAATTGCTTGTCCTCAAGCAATACCAGTTCAGGGTGTTGCAACACCTGCTCGCTCTCCCAAGTAACATCCTCTACTAGAAGCCCTCTCCATCTGATCAAACATTCTCTGATGACTCTGCTCCTTAGTTTCCACTCCCGGAACTCCAAAACCTCCTCCAAAACTAACTCCAACTGTCCTCATCCAAAGGGGGGAGCTCCTCTGATGTGTTAATGAATTGTCCCACTACCTTTTTTAGGCAAGACACATGGAACATGTTATGAATCTTGCTCCCTTATGGAAGCTCTAGCTCGTAAGCAACCTCGCCTACTTGCCACATGATCCTGTAAGGACCATAAAATCTGTGATTGAGCTTCTTGTCCCCACTCTTCTTCAGAGATGACTGTCTGTAGGGTTGGAGTCTCAAGAAAACCAAATCTCCAACCTCAAATTTGCGCTCTATCCTATGCCTGTCCGCACTTATCTTCTGTCGCTTTTGCGCCATCTGCATGTTCTCTTTCAACAACTTGAGAATCTCCTGACTCTCTATGATCCAATCCTTGGCCTTGTGTTGGCAGCCATATTGATCTCTATCTTTTTCTTTACAAGCTGCCTACACAAGGTTTTTGAACCCTCATTACTCGTCGCAACTTTTTCAACGGCACCATTATATTTCGCTTTTTGCATACCTACTATTCGTTTTCATTTTCATGACTGCAAGAGTGAAAGCCCACTGTTGGAATTCATATTGAATACATCAAAGGATTAATGATCATTTGGTTTGTCATGAACCTATTTTTTTATGTGGTTATAACTCTTTGACCTCAAACACACCACTGGTCACATATTTATCAAAACACCAAACAATATGCTTTTGATTATTCTTAATATGGTGTCAATTTACATAAACTTCGATGCAATGGTTTGATTGAACATATTGATTTTTGGGTCAAGTCGTGGTTATGTGATAATTCGTTTGACATGTTAATTAAAATCCTTTTGATATGCACTGTTGTGATTTGGATGTACTATTACACCAAGGCATCATTGATTGTACAGCCCGACATGATATTCATGCATGGTCCCAATTTACTCCACCATCCTTGCATGCATAGCATTGACACTCTGCCCTTGCATTTCGGTTTTCCTTTGCGTTGTGTTGGGGAAGCTTCGGGAAAATGGTTCTGTGTCTACCCTGTCAAACCCTATCACCGAATACCCTGTTTATTTTGTGTTATTAGCTATGGCTCCTGTAGTGCGAATCAAACCCAAAGGTATCCAAACTTTGTTGTTGTTTGATAACGCCCGAGAGGACCTAGAGAGGAATGGTTGGTAGGTTTTTATTGAGAATTTCGAGGGTTTCAACCTGGCAGTTGCTCAACAATTCACACTTACATTCGATGGGTGTAGAGCCAAAATTGGGGACATCCATCTCGAGTTAAATGAGGATTTCATTAGCTCAGCCACTGGTCTGTCAGCCCAGGGACAAAAATGGTTTAAGAATTCAAAGGTTGATGAAGTACCATGGCCACTACTATTTACCTCAAGGAAGATCAATAGTTGCGACAAAGGTATGCCCGTTATAGCTCTTAAATCTCGATGGAAAGATTTGTTGGCTATTATCAAGCAGTTTGTTACATGCGAGGGTAGATACGGTCTAGTTTTCCTATACCACCTATGGCTGCTCATGAGTTTCATAGATTTTTCCTTAAATATGTCGTATTTTCTCCTTAGGAGTTTATATAAAATGGCTAAGCACTTCAAAAGGGAGAAAGCCGACTCCAGCCTCTTCCACCACTGTTTTATTAAAATTATTATAGTTCATTAGTTGAGGTTGAATGGCGACTGTTGGGACGTGTTCTTGTTAAGGAATGGTTTTTCCAGTCCTGAAATAGGACAAGTTGACAAAGTTGTTCTTACAGAAATTCTTTTCGGGCCTGTCATTCCCCCTCCTATGATCTTGCCCTTTGTTGAACCCTCAACCTACCCGAATGCTACCCAACCTGACATCATGCCTGACTCATGTCCAAAAGACAGTGGTAAGCCTATTAAGAGTTTTGCAAAGAAAAAGGGTAAAAGCAACAGTGATATCAATTGCAAAGGTAAAAAGGCTGTGCGTTGGGTTTCATGATGTGCTCGCAATAAACCTAAAGAAAACACAGACCAACAACCAATTATGTTGAGTGAAGATTTCGATTCCGAAATCGAACGGTTTCTAACCGAGGAGTATCCATACTCACACAACCTTTGTTTAGTCAAGCCCTATGACTATGTGACGAACCTCCCTCCATGTCTTAGAGATGACCCCAACTTCCCTAGGATCAAAATCGACAGAGGAACTAATGGTCAATTAAGAAGTTCCTCTCCTATGAATACACAGCCTGATCAACCACAGTGCAATGAATGCAAGTCATGGCTCGACTGATATTATACAGACGTCCCTTTTCTCCAATCTCAGATCAAGTCCTTGGAGGACCGAGTGAATGTACTAACTAAAGAGAACGACAGATTGCAAGCTAATGATAAAAGGTAGAAGACCACAGGTTCTGCTGTCTTTAAAAATGTAGAGATGGCTACTACCATTGTCAATTCAAAAATAGCTTGATGAAAATTGTTGAATCCAAGGTATGATATTTTAAAAGTAATTTTAGGATGATTTTGTTTGTGTTTTGAATTAGCATACAGGATTTGTTTGCTCAAATCACATCTATTTCTGTTTTGATTTAATTGATAAAACACTATTCTGTTTATAATAATAACTAGTTATAGAATCGTGAGATTCTGTAGCTAGTTATGAAAATTTGATTTTTTTTTTATTTTACAACTAAAATACAATCTGAAAATCATGTATTCTTGTGCATTTATAGGTACACATGAATTTTAAAGGAGATTGGATTGATAATGGCATCTTTGAACATGCTTTTTATTTACATAGTTTAGGATTAGGCTGTTAGTTTTGGATAGAAATAGGAATTTGGGAGATTGTATTCCCATAATTTTTGCAACAGCTTTGATAATTTCCACAAGGAATGTTTTGATCCTGTGGCCTTTATAAATGTATTATTTTGTAAACAAAGACCATCACTGCCTCGGGAAAAAATGATGGATTTATGATTTTCCGACTTGAATGAAATATGATACTAGTTGCAGCTTTATCTTTTCCATATTGTGGTTTTATTCAAGTTAAGATTGTTTCAATTTGTAGTTAAGACTATTATTGCTTTCGTTGGTGTGGCTTACTACAAATTGGGATTGATATAAATTTATATGTATGATCCATGTTCATGTTCCATATTTATGACACAGTAATCATTTTGTTTAAACCTAGGATTAAGAGATTTATCTTTATCATTTGTTGAACATTCATGCACGAGTTTTCACAACAAGGTTTATCTTAATGTGGCCACTTGTGAAATTGTAATATTGTTGTCACTATATCTCTCATTTGTTCTATCGTTAGCATTTAAAAGCGTTACTGCTTCGCATTTACGTGAAGTATTGGAAAATATGTGCGGGTTGGCCTCATCAAACAACGAACGTAGATGCTATGCACAGGACGAATAGGAGATGATATTTCAGGCCAGTTTGCTAGTTTCATTTTAATAGTTTAATTAATATAAGAAGTTTCTGTAGTTTAGATACACAGTACAGATAGTTATTTTTATTGCTTAGCTAGATAGCTTCCATTTCATTTCATGTTTATAAAAGTTATAAAAAAATAAAAAAACACCAGCTTCACTGTCATAAGTCAATTCATATATGATTTTGCAAATTTCGATCAAAACTTGCATTTTGTGAATGTTGTATAAATAATAGAGATTTAATCACATCGATACACTGTACATTTAATAAGTAGGATTATTATTTTATAAATATTAGTTAGCAAGCCGTGAATATGTATTAGATTTGTATATAGTTTGTAGCAATCATTTTTCACTTAGTTAGTTTCTTTAGTTTTGTTTTACTTTCCTAGGACTTATATCGGCCAACGGAGCCGCTAAACTCGTCGGAGTGGATTAATCCAAACGGCTTGGGTTATTTAGACAACCCTGGACCGGATTCACTCCTCCAGTTGACGAGCGGTCAATTTTGTCCGTCAACACCTTGCGAGCTCTGCTCTCCCCAAAGACCAAGTCTACCAAAGTGGGATCATCATATTCGTACAATGCTCGGAAGGGTGTCATACCAATGGAAATGTGGAAGGTGGTGTTGTAGAAATGTTCTCCTAAATGTAACCACTTTACCCACGTTCTCTGTTGTCTTCCTACATAGTTCCGAAAATACCCTTCAACCCACTTGTTGACAATCTCAGTCCGCCCATCTATCTGAGGGTGATAGTTGGTGCTAGGTGTCAACTCTGCCCCACCAACCGAAACAACTCTCTCCAAAATGTCCCTATGAACCGACTGTCCCTGTCACTGATGATGTTCTTCGGCAAGCCATGAAGTCTGAAGACCTCCCTGAAGAAAAGATCGACTACCTAGAATGTGTTGTACTCTGTCGGTATGGCATAGAAGTGAGAAAACTTGGTCAATCTGTTGACCACTACATAGATACAGTACTTAGCCTGGACCTTGGGTAGACCGATGATGAAGTCCATAGATATACTCTCCCATTTCTTCTCTGGAATGGGAAGTGGCTTAAGTAGCTCTGCTGGAAGAGCATGATCTGACTTGTTCTACTGGAAAGTCACACACTCACTGACATGTCTCATATTGTCTTGTTTGAGGCCCTTCCATGAGAACCTCTCTCTGATCTGTCTGTAGGTTTTGAAAAACCCTTGATGGCCTGCTAGAGGTGAATCATGAACTGTTGTGAGGATATTCTTCTTAAGCCCTG
>JASDQU010014942.1:58063-84123 GCA_032191745.1 Picea mariana
ATTGTGCAGAACCACACCTATGGCCTGAGACCCAAGGATCTCTGCAGCTGAAGCAAATTTTTTTCCTCATAAGCTCTTGCCTAGTCTCATCATCCAACTTCTCCTTGCCCTTCCATTCTCTCTGGAATGGATTCCTATCTTGATCCCTCTGGGGCACAAATGGTTTGGAGAAAGTTTTAGTCTTTGGCACTGAGTCTTCCAGATCTCGAGTGCGAAGAATGGCATCCTACAAAGTGGGAGGCCTGTATGCCTTCACCCATCCTTTCAAAGGATCCGTGAGTCCTTCTGTGAATAGCATGATCAGCCTAGGCTCTGATATATCTGTCACTGCCACGACTACCCACTGAAACTTTGTGATGAACGCCTCTCCTCTGCCAGTTTGTCTCAACTGGGCTAGATCCCTAAAGTGCATCTCGGGATCCTTCCTATCAAACCTATCCATGATCCTATCTGTAAACTCCCTTTAGGAGATGATGTGACTGTGACCCAATGTCACTAGTCCATGGTACCACCACTCGTGTGCCTCACCCTCCAAGTGTAAGGTCGCAAAATTGATGGCCTCTCTCTTATTCATTTTGTTGAGCTTGTAATACGTGTCTATCCTCTCTACCCAAGATCTGGTGGTGTATTTGGACAATCTGTCAAAAGAAGGGATGGTGAGTTTCCCAACTTTTCGGATGAAATCGAGGTTATGCCCCTGCTGCTATTGTGGTCCTCCCTTCTGTAGCTCTCTGGGGTGGTTCCTGAGTCTAAGTCCACAATACTCAACTAAGGTCATGTCCTGATGGAAGTCATGACCCAATGTTGTGTACTCCCTCCTATACTCTGCAATGTCATCAACATGAGTGGATGGCCTCTATGGTATCAGTGGTGGTGCTGCTACCAAGGGTTCCCTATGGAAACTGGGAAACAAGGGTCTAGGAATCCTACTCATAGATATTTATGTGCGAGAGGGTGACTGGGGTCTAGTGCCTTCTCCGAGTTCCCCTGTGCTGCATGCAGGACTTGTGTATCTAGGGTTCCCACTCTAGCCAATCTATCAACCACCTGTGCCAAGGACTGAGACATGGTCCATTGACTAGCTAACATATCGTTGATAACCTACATTATAGTTGCCTTTGGATCTACAGGTGCCTTGCCACTACACTATGGTCACTCATATCTGTCTCCAAGCATCCTTTGTACCTCGCGCTCAGCCTCATGCTCTTCCCTTCTCTCTGCTTCTCGATGTGCCTCTTCCTCTTCCTCTGAGCTAGGAGGAAAAGGGGGGAAATCAGGACTATGCCTTCTTTCTTGATGCCTGTTGTAAGTGACATATTCATCACCTACATGTTCACGACCCTCTGGGTCTTCTGCTGCACTCATTGTCTTTAGTCACAGGCTGGTAGGACTAAAGCTCTGATACCACTGTAATGTTCCTGACTTGGCTAGTCTAGGAAACGCTGCTAATGTGTGTGTAGGATCAAAGTTTTACAACATATAAATGATCATACAAATAATAAACACGACAAAGGACTACAAAGTTTTTATTATGATATCTCTATGGATTACAAAATGGTCAAATGCGGCTGAATAAACTAACAATACTTGACTAGATCAATAGACAGAGGATCTTAGCTAGAATACAAATAAGCAACTGCGACTGAATTAAATAACAACACTCGGCTAGATCAAAAGACAAAAGGATCTTCGCCGGAATAAACATAAGCAACTAAAATATAATACCCAGAATATGGGAGCAATGCGGAATCAATGAAGAAAGATGGAAGATGTAGATGATATTCCTGGTGACTAGGGTGTGTCTTTCAACACTGAAATCAACCAACTGGTGTCTTCCTCCTGGAATACACTGAACTATCTCTCCTGAGATGCGCCTCTTCTCCTCAATGACAAGTCATAATCTGCATAATGATGAATTAGGTCGCTGACCCTTCCTTTATAGCTTTCCAAAACCCCAAATCATGTTGAAACCCTAATTTGTTGTTGATTTCCAAAACCCTAAATCATGTTGAAACCCTAATTCGTTGTTGACATCCAAAACCCTAAATCGCTGAAACCCTAATTAATTGTTGACTTCTATTTTTAGCTCATAATGACTTAAAATTACTTTTAACCCTTTTTAGTTCAATGTCACTTTCCGAATATAACACTTGTGACTGGAGTGACCTCTAGTAACCCTGTTTAGCCCTCTTTGGCCCTAGCTATAGTCTAACGGGGCAGTTTATACCATTAATCCTCCTCTTTTGGAGCTCTTATTTGCAAAGGGACATTACATCATTACTTATGAGAATTTTTGGAGTCCCAAATAGAGATATTTCCTAGCTGAACTATGTTGGAGCCATAGAGGGAAGTGGGATAGCTTGAGAGGATGCATGGTAGAGAAGGGGATTCCATTCCTTAGGTTTTGTAGGTTGAAGTGGAAAGAGATCTGTTGGATTGGAATTGTTGTAAGATTTTATAACTTGTGAATTCTAGGGAAAATTAGGTTGTGTGAGAGGAATAGAGACAATCATAGGCTAATCCATCCTTGTGGACTCATATTCTCAACTTAAGGGTAGTCGTATTGTAGAAAGAGCATGGGAAAATAAGACCCTATGTTTGGGTGGAACATCCTTCGGCTGCAACCAATTGATGTTTAATTCCATAAAGATAAGTATTATGGATTATGTCTATTTATGTTGAACTTAATGATATGTATGTTATTCATTTCTTATTGTTATGTTTACCTATATCATCTGGATTTGTAACACAAAATGAGTAATTATATTTTCATAATCTTTCTTGTAATGTTGCATGAAATCATTCATTAATATCAAGGTATAATGGATTATGGTATCAGAGAAAGTAGAGAAATGGGAAAATTACAATTTCAAAAAGTACCACATATCCTCAACAGTTGAAAGAGGGTATTCGGTATGTTACAGGTTACTTAAAGAAATTGTATATGATAAATATACCAAGTATACATTTATCTTTTGGAAGATTATTTTTGAATACTTGGGTATCCAACTAAATTTGAGTACTATCTGTTATCCATAAACATATGGGAAAATTGAAATATTGAACCAAGTAATTGAAGACATTCTCCTCATGTATGTGATGGATAAACCATCCAAGTGTGAAGATTATTTACACCCAGTGGAGTTTGAATATAACAATGAGCATCAAGTATCATTTAAAATAAGTCCATTTGAAGCTTTACACGGTACAATATGTAGGGAACTACTAAGATGGTATAATCAAGTAAACAAAATTGTGCTTAGGTTGAAAATGCTCAATGAAATGGACCAAGAAATCACTAAAATTAGGAAATTTAAAGGAAACCAAGATAAGAATAAGGTATGCAAAAAACATACAATATATTGGTCCCTTTTATTCACACTAAAAAGAACTAGGGGGAATAATATTCCTAAGGGAGTGTTGAGAAAAAAAATGGAAGATATTCCTCTTGTTATGTGGGTTAGTGGAAGAGATTTCCTTGGCTATTGATGGTTGGATGAGATGATTGTAATGCTCTATATTGAGTACATTGGTTGAACATGAGAGAAGATGGGATGGTATGAGAGAGATAAATTCCTATGTTTTGGTTCCTTCACCTTGGAGGCCTCACAACCTAACTTTGGGGTGGTATTGACAATAGATATCTATGTTTGGGTGTAAATTTTCTCTTATGCAACTATTTTCTTAGAATTTATTCAATTAAAAGATAAGTTCATTTTCGTTGTTTATGAATATGCAAAATTATGTTGTCTTTTGTTATGGAAATCCATGTATTTTGCACAATGTGTATGATTATTCATAAAACTAGTAGGTCGTAGTGGATTAGGGTGCATACATGCATACATATATTTCTATGATTTTTGTGAATCCATGCTAGTTTAATCCATTACATTATTATAATTTTCACTATGTATGCATTCCATTAGTTTTGGTCCTCCCTGGGAGGTTAATCTACTAGTATTATGGGGGAATTTCCTTCAAGGGATTGAATTTGAAAGCTTTGTAATGTGGCCACCTATCTCATGGCTAGGATGATGGTCGGGTATGCCATAGTTGATAAGTATAAGGTTCTTTTCTTGAGCCAAATGTCCATTACTAATAATCTCATAATTGCATTGTTGGGATTGAAGGATTCAAATCATTTTGGCCTTGCTAGATAGTAAAGGAAAGAGGTAGCATTTCATACTATTAATGTCGAGTCGGATTAAATCCCCACACCTTATGGAGATGTGGTATATGTTAATAGAGTTTCACTATTTGACTATGGCATATTTTTTATAGCCCTAAAATGCCCTACTTATGCATACATGGCATTGGCCTTTCTACTTACACAATTTGCCAATTCGCTAAGGAACTCTATTTAAAAAATAATTTTTTGGAGCATGTACTCACCCTGATGCACTACAACCTACGTACATACACTTTATGCATGTGATATAGTCCATGTACATACACTAGATGCATACTAAACAACCCTTTTTTACCTTCAAAAGTTGAAAATAATAAAAAGTTGCAAGGAATTCAGCAGAGTTTACGAGCTACCGAGGGTTTCCCAACCAATTCACCTGCTATAGCCCCTCCCCAAACTGAATAACTGTCATTTTTTCATATAAAAGGAGGTCTTTGGGTCTCATTCCAAAATCAATCATTATAATGGTGAAACCCTGCCCAAATCCCTTTCCTTCCTTGCCCAAGTATTTGCATCCTTTTTTGAGTTCTTGCCTCAACATTCCCTCTCTAGCCTTTTTCTCCCATACAATCCATTCCCTTCCCTTAAAGTGATCAGTTGATTATGAGAGAGGGTATTTGGAAGGTGCACTTGGAGCATTTTCAAGAGGAACCCAGACTAGGTTCGTAGAGTGTCGTCCTACAAAGGTTGTAATCTCCAATCTTTGAATATTGAATAAAAGAATATTTTTCCCTGTCCCAAATGATATCTTTATGTATTTTATTTGGTTTATGCATAATGAGTTATATATAACCCTAATTGATGAATAGAAATAGAATATTCGTAGAATTTTTTTCCTAAGTGTTGATACAGGTCAAATTTGGGAGGAGACCAACATCCAAAGAAGCAATAAAGCTCGAGGAGGTCAGCATCAAATGTTTGGACCAAAGGTACTGCTTCTGACTTACTCTTCTATCATTTTCTATTCATCTTTGTCGAAATTTTGGGGTAGTGTAGGAATTAGATTGTCTTTTAAGGGAGTCCATGGCTCTGTCTATACTTAGAACCTTGGTATAGTTATAGGGGGGTTTTCTTACTAGCAGAATTGGCGACTCCCCTGGGGAGTCTCTCTAGGGTTTTAGAGGGAGGTGTTTGGGTTTTATTGGCTTCTTGATCACCTTTTGAGTTTCAATAAAATTCACTAAGTATTTTAAGGGTATCTGGTCACCTTCAAGGTTCCTACCAGTTTTCTTTGCCGAGTTAGTCTGCCTAGTATTTTTATTTTTGAAAAATATTAGAGGTGTACGTGCTCTGCTTTGGCTCAACCTATGTACATACGCACCCTGCATAGTAGACAACCCGCGTACATACATAGGTTGTTGATGCAACAACCCACGTCTCTGTGTCTTAAATGTGTTTTTAAACAAAGAGAGACCTTTCTCTTTCCTAATAAAACTTTAGGCTTCTTGGGGCTTTCCTGGACCTTCCAAGGTCTCTTTGTTTGGTCTTAGCTTGGGTTAAAGTTTTGGTTAACTTGTTTCTTAGGTTTCTTTTGTTTTCCCTAGAGGTTTAGAGTGAACTTTCAAGTTTTAGATCCTCCTTTGTTTTCTTGTTTGAATCCTTGCATTTACATAGTTGGATTAGGGTCTCTGTCAATATTGGGTTTTGTTTTCTATTTTTCCTGTTTCTTGCTTTGAAAAATAAAAAATATTTTTAGTTTTCTTTTTCTTGTTAAAGCAGTTCGAATTAGAATTTATTTTCTTGCATTTAGTTTGGTAAAGTAGCCTAGGTTGTTTTTTTGCAGAAGAAAAGAGTCTCATTTTCAAAGTTCTTTCTTGATTTCCTAAAATACAAGTAGTTTTTCTTAGTCAAACAAAATCACTTTTTAGGAAACTTTCATTTACAAGATCTTGAAACGTTAATTAGAAAAGTTGAATGTTACAGACATTTTTACAAGCTTTTCTTTAATTTCAAAGTATATTTTTTCTTTCAAATGCTATAAATTTCTCTTCCTTATTCATCTGTTCAAAACGCCATTAGTTGCACGATCAAATACTTTGTGTAAATCAATCCTTAAAATTAACACTTAAATTTAAATATATTACAATTTATGTTTGTAGAGTTCACCAACTAGTCTAGGATTTTAGGGCCTTGAATTAGGTGTGAAGAAAAACATCTTCAAGGCCATTTAAAACAAAAATTAGAGTCTGATATAGGGAGTGTCTCAAGTAAATCATTGTAAGAGTTAGTCGGAACCCCCTCTAACACAGGGGATAAACACGAGGTCACGTGAGGAAATGTTGAGGAGATAACCCCTCCAAAGATAGACCAAACATAATGGGGATTGTATATTGAGGATATTTCTTGAGAAAAATATTTATCGCATCTTCCTACGAAGCTTCGTGGAACTAAAATCCATTTGAGATCCTCAGTTGTCTTCCGGACAAATTACTTTCGTCACCCTTGAAGGGATTGAGACTTTTTATCTTGCTCATTACAATCTACCCAACTTTTGACTGTACCTGCTTAGTGATTGACTGCGAGATGAAAACTTAGTTGCCTATATTTGATGGATTTACATAGGTGACTACATGGGTATATCAAGATACCTAGGGAAGACGTTGGATCTCTCTTCACAGAGTATACCTGGAGGGTGATTCCATGTTCGAGTTTCACTTACATCGATTAGTTTCTCTAGTGTCGATTGGCTTAATTGTCCTTTCCACTAGTTAGTTGACCACTTGATTTATCTTTAGGAAAATTCTAGTGTGTGCTCTGTGTTCCACACTAGTCAAAACTTACTGTGTCAGTTGATCATTTCATAAAGTGGAAGATCAATAGCTCTGTTGGTCATGAAGGCTTCATGGCATGTCGTCAATTACTTTGGAGCCACCTCCACCACCGTTGAGGTGAAGACTTGATCAATAAGGATCGTTCAAAGTGACTGGGACACAAGAAACTGTACCCGAGCCTGCTCTAAGAGGAGACTTTCCGACACCAGAGGAATCTATCATTTCTAACCTCGATACTAAGGGTTTCATGACAACAAATCCTCCAATCACTGACTTGTCGACGCCACTCCTAATCGAGATTGCCCCTCCTGAGGTGACATCTTTTGAGTGCCAGTTTGTTCGGGGAGCGACAATGGAAGAAAATGTTTCTACTTCGTCCAGGAGTCCATGTACTCTTGTCACAACTACTACTAGAGGGGGCATCATTCCTCTTCCCTCACCTTCATCTGTCAGGACCTCAATTGTTCTGACACCCACGAATTTGTGCAGTGGTATGATCCCTTTGACAGCTTCAACCATTGTTTTTTTACTTAGAACGTGAGAGGTGCTCCCTTCTCATATGGGATTCCCGACTTTAACACGAATTTCATTCTAACTTACTCTACTTTATAGACCATGGGTCTGGGGGTAAGGAGATCTAATGCTCCTTTGCAAGGATCAGTCGTGGGAACTACTACCCCTTTCAATGTTATTCCTTATGGTGGGGGTCACATACCTCCTCCATCCCCTTCGCTCAATGATTCTTTTCAGTAGCCAATCGAGCCTAATGTTAATTATAGCTTGTTTAGTGGAGGCAGTTTGGGACCTTCATCCTATACAATGTCGATGAAATCTATGTCATTATATTTTTTTGGCGTGTTTGGGAACAATGCTTTTTCTTCAGTCTCTTTTCTCACTGGAGGCAACCCCACCTTTGGTCAACAAAACCCAGTGAAAGGTACCATTCCTTCATAGGGAGCGATGACTGTAGTATAATCCACATAGGGTCTTTGGAATCCTTGGCAAGGCTCATTTCCCTTGCAAGGGATGTCAATTGGGGGCATCCCCTTCCATACTCAATGTGGACTCGGTCAAGGTTATGTACCTATTCCAGGAGGATCAACTGGGGGCATCCCCAACCAAGGTCCTTGGAACATGACACATGGAGCAATATCTGCGCAGGCTATTTCGTCCAATTTCAGGAGTCATTCGATGATGCAATAACATACACAATTTCCTTTTGCTGGTCAAGGCCATGATTTCTACCAAAAAAATAGCCAGCAGTCCAACTTTTCCTGGCAACCTGGTGCTAGTCAAAATCTAGGGCCCTCTTTTCCTATAAATACTCCACAACCAAAACTACCCTTTCTGGTAACCCTGCATTTTCCAGACTTGTAGATATTATTAAATGAACCTATCTATCATGATCCACATTGGCCCTGCATGTCGACTAAGTTTCCTTCTAACATTCCTAAATTTGAGGGCAAACCTGGTGAAGATCCAGGTGATCATGTGACTACCTTTCACTTGTGGTGCTCATCAAACTCATTGAAAGACAACTCCATTCAGTTGCACCTTTTTCAAAGCACTCTTATAGAGGGTGCTACAAAGTGGTATATCAATCTCGACATCTCGAAGTACTCTTACTTTAATGACCTAGCGATGGTTTTATTGAACCATTTCCAGTTGCCAGTGAGATATGATGTCGACACCGAGTTGTTGGACAACTTCGAGTAGACTAAGGCTGACTATATCTTAGATCATATCCGAGAGTGGTGGCGTAGAAATAGTTTTATTAAGGTCAAGGTCCCTCCTACTTTCTTTCTTGAGTGGTTCTTGAAGTCTTTGGTTCCTTGCATGTCCAAAGACGTAGCAACATCCATGGTGTTTTCTGAGGAAGAGGCTATTATGAGATCCCAAAAGCTAGAACTAATTTACTACCAGTCTGACATGATTTACGAGATCTTACACAATGCACCACGATCTACTCTCGATAAGGCCAAACAAAAGTATGTCCCCCATTCTGGTGGCATAGTGGACTCAACACAAAGCAATTCCACAGATCTTTTGTCAAATCAATTGTAGAAATTTTCGATAAAACAAACTGTGGCTACCCAAGCACTTAGTTCGGCTTCCCCCACTACCCATATGTCGGATGTACATAATGTGCAATCGACAACTCCCAAGGCCAACCAACAGACAGAGGGAAATAAGAAATAGAGAAACAAGAAGAATAAAGGGGATTAAAAGGTTGCTAACAATGTTGGTAGGGGAAAAACCAAGAAGAAGAATTCGAACTATCTATGTAATCTTTGCACCGAACACCACCCAACTCACATGTGCTCGTGGCTTCCAGAAGCCCAAAAGATACTAGCATAAAAACATCCTGTTGTGTTGACAAACCATTTTCCACAAGGGAAAAATATGGCTTAGGCTTCCACATCCACAAGCATGGCATGGGGCAGCCAGGGACCCCCTGTGCCTACTACTAACAACTCGACCGTGAATGTTTATATGATGAATGTCGAGGCTCATTTATAAACTAGGGCTCATGACTACGAAACATTGGAATATGTCAAGAAGGGAAAGGAGCCCACTAACCCATTGACTCCTCTTCAAATTGAGAATAAATTTGGAGAGACAATGAATCGCATCCCTAAACGTGCATTTAAGAAGGCTTCCCATAACCCAAATGTGAGGGCCGCTCAGAACTAGTCCATCATGGATGATGTGGAACAGACCCCTTATACAATGTTTTCTCTGGAGGTTCTTTGGAGTTTCCCCTCACAGAGAAAATATTTGTTATCCTCTTAGGGAGCGACAGAGAATAGTAACCCATCAATGATCGTTGTCAATCCAATAGACCTTAAACCTCATCTTCCTCACCACCTCGCCTTTTAGATAGTAGTGGCATACACCATGAAATATTTGACGTGAAACATTTTTCGTATGGTGGTTGATGAGGGTGGCTCGACTTGCATGATGTTGTTGGCATGTTGGAAGGCCATTGGCTAGCTTGATTTGTATTTGTTGCCTACGTTGCTTACGACTTTTGAAGGTTGGTCGTTTAGACCACATAAAATAATTCCTTATTTCCCCATGCAGTTAGCAGGTAAAACTCTGTGCGTCGAGGTTGAAGTAGTCGATGCACCTCTCGACTACAATATTTTGTTAGGACAGAGTTGGACTTACATGATGCATGCCGTGGTTTTCATTTTTTTTGGGGTCCTATGTTTTTTGCATGAGGGCTGAATTGTAACCATTGACCAGTCGTCCTTCTCTCATCCCAACCCTTCATTGGGGGATTCCACAGTCCCGATGATTAATAACCCAAAGCCTGGTATTGTCAACTTAGGTGTCTATTTGTTTTCGTCATTGATCAGAACTTTTTATTATCCATCGCCTTCCAATTATGTAAATTTTATATCGGTTGTTCCCGACCAGCCGAGGGATGCAATTTTCCAAGTGCCATATTTTAAAACGAGCTGCTTTCATGACCCGTGGAATTTACCTTTCCCATTGGCTTCGATGGAAGGGATAGGGAAACTTGGCATGTCCATGCCCTTATCCGCGGTTGAGGTTGCATATAACATTTTCCAGCAAGCCTCGGCCAACCTCGATCTGACTCCCTCACAGGAGCTAGATCCAATTCTTGAGCCTATTTGGGATCAAGACCCTCTCGCCACTCAATATCCTTTATACTTTCTCTTTCCCTTTGACATGATGATTCTAGAGGCAATGAATGGTCCTGACATACCTTGGGATGATCTGCATCACTTATCTTATTTTCTTCCCGAGCTTAGGAGAATAGATGTGGGAGAGGTTGTTTTGACCGTGAATGGAGATAGCCCTTGTCCTATCAACCCTCTACCTATGCAAAAATTTTACGCCAAGGGTAACATGGAAAGAATTGTTGAAACGATTCCTATAGATATCTCCAAAACCCCTAGTGTCATGGAGAATGTTTTCGTCGGAGTAGATTTCTCCCAAAAAGAGATTCAAATTTACACCGATTTGTTCAAGAAGTTCCGCGACGTTTTTTCCTGGTCTTATGAGGAGATGTCAGGCATCGACCCACAAATTTTCAAACAATAAATAACGACTTATATTGATGTCAAACAGGCCCAACAGAAGCTTCATTTGGTCAATCCCTGAAAAGCAACGACGATAAAGGTAGAAGTAGAGAAACTGCTCAAAGTTGGTTTTATCTACCACGTACAATTAACGGAATGGGTATCAAACTCGGTTCCTGTCAACAAGAAACATGGCACGATTGGCATTTGTATGGATTTTCGTGATTTGAACAAAGATTTCCCGAAAGACAATTTCCAACCCCATTTATTGATCAGATTGTCAATGAGTGTGTAGGTTGAAAAGTCTTTTCTTTCATGGATGGTTTTTTAGGATATAATTATATTCAAATCAAAATCGAGGACCAACATAAAATGGATTTTATTTGTCCTTGGGTTACCTTCGCGTATCGAAAGATGAATTTTGGCCTGAAGAATGATGGAGCTACCTTTAAGCGGGCCATGTCGTTCACTTTTCACAACCTCAAACACATATTTGAGGCATACCTTGATGATCTAGCATCACGTTCTCGCAAGATATTTGATCATCCCACCCATATACAACTAATCTTTGAGCGACGTCGCTACTATAGGATTCGCTTGATTCCTAACAAGTGAAGTTTATACATGACGTCGGGTTATTTATTAGGTTTCATTGTGTCAGCAACAGGCATCATGGTTGATCCTCTCAAGGTTGAGGTGATAGTTCAATTGCCTCCCTCGTGCACAATACCCTAGCTTCAAAGCTTACAGGAGAAAGCAAATTTTCTTCGATGTTTTGTCGCTAATTATGTAGAGATCACTAAAGGTTTCATGCGTCTTTTGAAAAAATGGGTCCCATTATGTTGGGATGAGGTTGATCAATGCTCCTTTGAAGTTTTGGAATATGCCCTGACATCTGCCCCTCTGCTCTGACCTCCTGATTATAAAAAATAATTCATGTTGTATTTGGTTGTTGCAGAGTCGATCATCGGCATGGTCTTGGTCCAGGAGGATGACATGCTCGAAGGGAACGTTATCTATTATCTTATTCAAGGCCTGGTTGGACCATAACTCAACTACTCTCATGTTGAGAATCTTGCTTTGGCAGTTGTCCACGATGTCCAACAGTTCTGTCACTATATATTTCTTTGGAAGACCACCATAATTGTCATTGTCAATCCTTTCCAATATGTGTTAACATGACAAGTTATTGGCAGAAATATCATTATATGGATAGTTATTTTACAAGAATTTGACTTGGATTTTGTCTCTATGAAATCTAAAAATTCATTGGTCTTTGCTGAACTAATTTCGGAACTACTGATCGAGTCTGGTGGTCCTATTCCTGAAGCATCACCTATCAATGGAGATATTTTTATAATTTCATCTTTGGACCCCTGGTATGGAGATATCCTTGTGTATATTCATAATTTGAAGTGCCTCACTTCTGCTTCTCATGATGAGCATCAACGAATTCAAAACCAATTTCTACATCGGGACCGCATTTTCGGGACCGCATTATATTTAGGTGGTTTTTCAGCACATGGTTTCTTTGATGATAGTTTTCTATTTCCAGTTAAGGAATTAGGGTTTTGGACTAATCCAGGTCATTGGGTTAGGGTTTTGGATGTCGCTGGATCCTATATGTATTTTTTATTGTAAACATTGTAACACGATGAATAATATAGAATATGTTGGTTTTCTCGGTTTGGGTTTCCACAGGAAAAATGTCTGTGTAATGTGTGTATTTGACATTGTATCTTTTCTGTTCTTTTTCTGAATATTTGTTTTCAGTAGATATTGTACAAGGTTAGGATTTACAATAATGGTAGAGATATTTATGGATCAAAATTGTGTGTGAAGTTTTGAAATGTCCTAAACTCCACACACATTTTTGATCCAGAAATTGTTGAAATATACACTTGACACTGAGAGGGGGCGGTGAATTAGTGTCTGAAACTTTTACTGATTTTCACACTCTCGTAGATTAATTGAATTAACTGAATAAGATATATGCATCTCAACTAATAATTCATAAACATGTATAACACAAACTGTATGAAGTAGATAAAATATATTTCTTTTATTTATTTAACTTGAACAAATACAAATAGAATAAATATTTTAATATCTTCAACTTCAAGTGAATACGAGATATCCAACTCTCTGATATAATAACCAGCTTGTAATTCTCAGATCCAACTAAGAAATGAGGAATCCAACCCTCATAACAAGACCCAACCTATTGATCTCACATCCAACTAGGATGTGAGGAATCCAACAGTCATAACAATAATCAACTTGTAAACATGCACCAACCTGATAGAATGAACTTTCCTTCAATACATTATATATACATATATGTAATCCACCGTTGATCTTTTTTCTAGTCTCATCCAATGGTCCATATCAACAAACATTTTATCTCCTTTCTGCTAACGTCTACACAACTTGATGTGTGATTCTAAACCTTCTTCATTGATCTAACCTTATGACGGATATTTAGATCTATACTACCCCATTTCTCATTCATCTTTGACTAATTTTGTTTTTTAGATGATCGACGACCATGGATGATTTTAGGGGCTAAATTTCGCTCATGGGCTAATTTTCCATGCTTTTTCCAAAAACGAGATTCTCTATTTTAAAAATGATTCGCCCAAAATTCTATAGGATAAAACTATTTTACCTTAAAAATTGCCAAAATTTTATAAAAAACTATATAAAATCCTTAGAAATTTGAATATTTTTACAAAACTATTGCCAAACATTTATAGTTGGCATATGAAGGATTAATAATATTTGCCAAGCTTTCTACATTTTAAAATAAATTTCCATCCTTAAAATCATCCTTGTCGACGACTCCGAATTAATATTTGGTTGATATGGATGATCCTTGTTCACTTCGGGACTTCGTCATTTAGGGACTCTGGCCTTTGCATTCTTTCAAATCTTCCAAAGAAAATTTTGTCAGAGTGTGTATCATCACTTTCCTTCTTAATAACCTTCACATGTCTAGGAGCTAGGACCATGGGCTTATGCACAAAGGATCTCCCACTCTCCGGGTATTCATCTATTCATAACTCCAGGGCTCCGGGCTACTCGAACTCTGAGATAGTTCAATCCCTCCAGAATATTTACCTACCGAATAAGTCATAAATTTGTGGTGACCACTTGCTATCATATTTTTATTACTCCTTACACTATCCTTCCAGTGTACTTGATCGAACGGTCGAGAAATATTCCTAAGGATCTTAGATCAATGACCAAATTGTTTTTACTTCGGCCTTCGATGATTTGGGTAGTTTTGTTGGTAGGAGAAGCTGCATATTCATGGAGGAAGTAATACCAGAGTGACGTGGTATGATGATGACACCTATGATGACATGGACTCTTAATGTGTGTGGCACGTGTCACCTTGATTTGTGACTTTTACAGTCCTTATGTACCACATCGACCTTGACACTTGTCACCATTTGATTGGGCCATAAGTCATATTTGTCTTCTGCCACATGTCTCACTTTGTGGCTTTGGTACTTCATGGCTTCAGGAGTTTTGGCACTTTTATACCATTCTTCGATTATTTTCTAAGTGTCAAATATATCTACCACTGTAGATTTTCAATTGTCTTAATCCTATGGCCTTTGTTTATTCCATAACTTCGAGGTTCAGGAATCCTTGGTTTATCTAAGTTGTTTATTATCGGAGTTGGTCAAGGCAGGAGTTGACCACCTTCTTCCTTAGCGCGCTCTTGAATAGATCAATGGTTGATGGGATTTCCTATTTTTCCTCTGATCTGATGCTCTATGGGAGTTCGTGACTTCATAGCTTTGGCCTTCAGGTAAACTTACCTATTTTGGACTCCCTTTTGCTGAAGTGGTCAATGCCAGAGTTGACCGTAGTTCGTGACTTCGGGGCTTCGACCTTCAAGTAAACTTACATGTTCTAGAATCCTTTTCTTCAAAGTGGTTGACACCAGAGTAACCACCTTATCCAACGACTCATGTTGCTGCCAAGGAGATATTAGATCAAAGGTATGCATGACTTATTTTAATTCAAGACTTTGAGATATTGTGGTTTACACTGTCCTTCCACTAAACTCGATCGGATGGTCAAGAATTCATCTAAAATCCCTCCTTGATCTAATGGTTGGTGGGATTTCGTGACTTCGTGACTTTGCGAGTTCGTTCCTCTACCTTACCTCCAATGTCCTCTTAAGTGGAAAAGTTTCGATGTCCCAAAACTTATGCTATCCTTCCACTTAGCTTTGATCAATGGTTCTAACTGATATGATGGTTGCGATTACTCCCAAAATTTGAATGGATGATTATATTTCCATGATCTCTCACAAGGGATTCTTATGTGTAGGATATGGATTCTTCTTGATCTTATGGTCCAACATTTTCCTGAGAACTATATAAATGGACAAGATTCTTCCTTGATTCTTTTGGAGTTTTACTATGGGGATTTCAATCCTGATAGAACTTATACAATGCGCTCTCCCTTGTGATATTTCCTTCATTCTTTACAAAGACCTTAACATTGCATGCTATGATTTTGTGTGTGTATTATTTGTATAATATCCCCGCTATCTCTCATGAGATTTAGGAACATAGGATCATTATTGATACTATTGTGATCAACAGTGATCACAAATTGATTCTGCCCCAAGGTGATCTTTTCTTTTCTCTGATTATTGTACATGTTTGACTCATGTTTCCATCAATGACAACACATAATCAATAATGCCAAAAAGCTCCCCCTTTGGCATTGAGGGAAATGTATATATATAAAACAAATACTTTTTCTCCCCCTATCACTGATCTCATTTTCAGGTTGGAGGATTGAACTTTTACTTATACCAAATACTAATACCAAATTTGATTTAATTTTTTTCTCCCCCTTTGACATCAATGATAAAGAGTTAAATTTTTACTTTTTTTTCTCCCCATGTGAATGTGCCAGTTGTTATCTCAATCTCTTGGTATTTTGTGTTCAAATAGGTAGTCTTATTGATACCAATTTTTTTTGTAGTGATCAAGTCTTTTAAACCTAACTCAATGACTTCCTCATTTGATGACCAAATTAAATAATCCCCCTGAGTTTTTACTATTTCATAGGGTTTTACTGTCTTCTCCTTTGTCCTAAACAACAAGGGTGTGAATCTTACTAATATTCTTGATCTGTTTATTTATTCTTGTTGATATTCTGATCTTTCACAAGAACACCATTTATTTATACAACTTAATTTAAATCCCATTCTTCAACCAATTTAATATCTTATTCACAATCCTTCAATTCTGCAGAAACCAACTTCAACTTTTATCCCTTATAAATAGGATTGAATTGGTCCTTTCATCTGTTGTTTGTTAATTCCTCTTCATAAGTTTTTTTCGTTCTTTTGGAAATTCTTCACTAGGTTTATATTATATCATACTTTAGTAGTATTTTGTAGTACTTACAAAAATCATGTTGTAAAATCCATCCTCCTTATTTTTATTCATATTTTCTGTTGAGGGGAAATTTAGTAGTTCATGAAAATAACATTGGAAAACTTCCAAGATATTCACTGCTCAATTCTTCTGGTTGATATGAAATTGAAGATTCATCATTATTCTGTGTAAGCGAAACTTCTTCATTTTCAGGTTCCATATCATCTCTCTTGCTTTCTATTTCAGATTTTCTTCTCTAGACATTTTCATGAGATATTTTGTTTGTAGGATCTTTCTTTTCTAGATTTGTTCTTTGAGACTTGTCATTTCTTATTTTATTCCAACCTTTATTAGATTTTCTTCCTCACTTGTATGAATTATTTCTCATGGATTGACTTCTTGATTTTCTACAGTTTTTGGATTTGTGACCAAACCTATCACAATTGTAACATATCATTGTATGACAAAACTTTGTTGTGTGACCAACATAATTACATCTCCAACATCTCATTGAGTTATTGGACCTTCCTGAATTTTTCTTTTCAGGAGTCTTTCATTCCAATTCTTTCTTACCAAAGTTATTACAAGAAAAGGAATAACCATTGAAGGTGTTTCCATACTTGGGTTTGTTGTGACATGAGAAGGTGTTTCCAATTCTTTCTTCTCTTTTAGTTAATTGGATCTTCTGGGCTTGTTCGTTTTTCTTAGTTTGTTCAAGTTGAATTTTTAGACAGATGACCATTTCCTTTGTCTCTTCTAGTACTTATTTTCTTTTATTGTCATGTGTATTTAATTCTTCCATTTCTTTTGTTAGATTAGCAACTTTAGTCTTCAATCTTTTGATTTCTTCTTCTTTGGTTTCTAGTTGAATCTTTTGTTCGTTCTCTTCATGGTTAGATTGATCTAACTATTGTAGTAGCAACATATATTTCTGTTGAAGTTTCTCCAACTCTTCAAAAGTGCACATAAATGTCTATTCAAACTAGTCAAGAACATCCTTAGTAACTTCAACATCTATACCATTTCCTAGTTCCATACTAATCACTTCAAATATAGTTATAACATCAGTCTTAAAATAAAATAGTTTTTCTTTAATGAATATTGAGGTATTCATCAATTCCTTCATGTAGTAGTATTCTATGTTGATGACTGGGGTTTGCATCAATTCTTTGATGGAATTTTCCTCTTCTATATTTTTTTCTTTATTCTAATCATAACTCTCTTTATTTGTATTTTGTTCTTCAATCTGATTTAATTTATCCATTTTTGAGTTATGTTCTTTAATCTGATTGGATTTCTCTGTTTCTTTGTTTTGTTCTATAAACTGATTGGAATTCTCCATTTCATTTTTTTTCTTTTTTTTGACGAGAATTCTCTAGTTGGAGACATAGTACTTTAGTAGAGGTGCAAAGTCCCATCTTTTATTTGACTTGGTCTGACAGACCATTATGGGTTTCCTTTAATGCTATTGAATTATTTTTCTTTGCTTCTTTTGAGTTTTGGATTTGTTCTTTGAGGTAGTTGAGTACCAAGGTTTAGATACTACTATATCCCAAACACCAAATCCTCTTGACTTCAGATACCATTTCATTCCTTCCGTTCATGAAGAGTAGTCTATTCAGTCAAATAAGGGAGATTCATTTGTGGAGAGAGTCATTTGTCCACCCATTTCTTCAGAATCTAGCTTCCACTGTTTAAATTGTACTGAAGGAACCCATTCTGATACAAATTGTTGAAATATACACTTGACACTGAGAGGGGGGGTGAATCAGTGTCTGAAACTTTTATTGGTTTTCACACTCTCATTGATTAACTGAATTAACTGAATAAGATATATGCAACTTAATTAATAATTCATAAACATGTATAACACAAATTGTATGAAGTAGATCAAATATCTTTCTTTTATTTATTTAACTTGAATGAATACAAATAAAATCAATCTTTTAATATCTTCAAATTCAACTGAATATGAGAGATCCAACTCTTTGATACAAGACCCATCTTGTAGTTATCAGATCCAACTGAGAAATGAGGAATCTAACCCTCATAACAAGACCAAGCTTGTTGATCTCAGATCCAACTGAGATGTGAGGAATCCAACCCTCATAACAAGACTTAGCTTGTAAACATGCACCAATTTGATAGAATGATTTTCATTCAATCCATTATATATACATATATTTAATCCACCATTGATCTTTTCCCTGGTCTCATCCAATGGTCTCGATCAACAAACATGTTGTCTCATTTTTACTAATGTCTACACAACTTTATCTGTGCTTCTAAACCTTCTTCATTGATCTAACCTTATGACGGATGGCCAAATCTATGCTACCCCATTTCTCATTTAACTTTGACTAATTTTGGTTTTTTGATGATCAACGACTCCAAATTAATCTTTAGTTGAGATGGATGGTCCTTGATCACTTCGGGACTTCAGGGTTTTGAGACTCCAACCTTTGCAGTCTTCCAACTCTTCCGAAGAAAAGTCTGTCAGAGTGCGTATTAACACTTTCATACTTAATAAACTTCACATGTCCAGGAGATAGGATAGTGGGCTTAGGCACAAAGGAGCTCCCACTCTCCGGGTATTCGGTTATTCGTAACTCTAGGGATCCGGGCTACTCGAACTCTGAGATAGTTCGATCCCTCCAGAATGTTTACCTGTTGAATAAGTCATCAAGTTGTGGTGATTTATTGTTTTCATTTGTTTAGTACTCTTTATGCTATCCTTCTACTATACTCAATTGAATGGTTGACAAAGATTCTTAAGGATATTAGATCAATGACCAAAAATTTGCGACTTTGGCCTTCAGTGCTTTTGGGCAGTTTTGCTAGTAGGAGAAGTTGGATATTCCAGAAGGCAGTAATCTCGGAGTGATGTGGTATGATGGTGAGACATATGATGACTTGGACTCTTAATGTGTATGTCATGTGTCACCATCATTTGTGAATTTTATAGCCCTTATGTGCCACATCGACCTTGACGCTTGTCACCATTTGATTGGGCCACGTGTCATATTTGTCTTATGCCACATGTCTCACTTTTTGGCTTCATTACTTCATGGATTTGGGATTTTTTTCACTTTTATACCATCCTTTGATTATTGTCAAAGTGTCAAATAGATCTACCACCATATATTTTCAACTGTATTAATCATATGGCCTTTGTTTATTTCAGAACTTCGGGGTTAGAGATTTCTTTTTTTATCTAAGTTGTTTATCCTCGTAGTTGGTCAAGGCTAGATTTTACCACCTTCTTCCTTAGATCTCTCTTGAATAGATCAACGGCTGATGGGATTTCCTATTCTTCATCTTATTCGATGGTCGACGAGATTTCATGACTTTGGGGCTTTGGCCTTTAGGTAAACTTACCTATTTTAGACTCATTTTCACCAGAGTGGTCAGTGCTAGAGTTGACCAGAGTTCGTGACTTTAGGGATATGAACTTTCGGTAAACTTACCTGTTCTAGACTCCTTTTCTCCAGAGTGGTCAGCATTGGAGTTGACCACCTAATCCAACAACTCATGTTGCTCCCAAGGAGATATTAGATCAACTGTGTACATGAGTTATTTTTATCCAAGACTCTGGGATATTATGGCTTACACTGTCCTTCCACTTAACCTGTTCGGATCCTCGATAATTCATCCAAAGTCCCTCCTTGATCTAACGGTTGGCGAGATTTTGTGACCTCTTGAGTTCATGCCTATGCCTTATCTCCAATGTTTGTCGAAGTGGTGAAGTTTTGATATCCTGAAACTTACGTTATCCTTACACTTGTCTTTGATCAATGGTTCTAACTGATCCGATGGTTGCAATTACTCCCAAAATTTGAATGGATGATTAGATTTCCACGATCCTTCACAAGGGATTCTTCTGTGTAGGCTCTGGATTATGCATGATTTGGCGGTCCAATATTTTCCCGAGAACTATATCAACGAACATGATTCTTCCTTGATTATTTTGGAGATTTACTATGGGGATTTCAATCCTGATAGCACTTCTACAATGTGCTCTCCCTTATGATATTTTCTTCATCCTTTCCAAAGACCTTAGCATTGCATGCTCGGATTTTGTGTGTGTATTCTTTGTAGAATCTCCTTGCTATCTCTCCTGAGCTTTAGGAACATAGGATCACTTTTGATCCTATCATGATCAACAGTGATCACGAATTGCTTCTGCCCCAAGGTGATATTTATTTTCCTCTGATTATTGTACATGTTTGATTCATGTTTCCATCAATGACAAGGCATAATAATTAATGCCACCATAAATATCTCTAGCAATCTAAGTTCTTATTTCCTAAAAGACTCTACACTATATGAGGCTTCTTCTTATTTGATTCTTTGTTGTTACAAGTGGCATATGGTTTCAGAAACATCCCTCTTGTTGGGAGCCTAACACGTTATTGGCCCTTTTTTTGGGTTATGTATTTTGGTTTTCCAAACAATTTGTTAAGAAAGATTATTTTTTAGGCATGCTTGTTGTTTTTATATATTATGGTAATTTGTTTCTTGCTTCACTTTAGCTATAAACATTTCTTCTTTTTTCAATGATTTACTTCAATTCATTTATGAATTGTTACCTTAGTTAAAAATAATTGTGAATATTATATATTTTTTTTCTTTTGTCACATGTTGTTTACATTGATTATTTGCTTGCAATTTGACATTTATGCATCCTAACACCTTGCAAGTTAATAGTGTTTCATGCTAATGTCTTATATTTCAACATTAATTTTAATCTAGCAGATTGCAGCATAGGTCTAATTCATTGTAGGTACTCATACTCTAGTGGTATAATTCATGACAATAAATATTAAATTAATATTTATTAAAATTAAACTAAAAAAAATAATAAAACATAGTATGTATAAGGTGGAAGAGATCCACTAACAATCTTAACAAATCAATTTCCTACAAGTCAATTGATTTCATGGCTTAAAGTAAGTTGGGTTTAATTCCCCTCTTCCTCTTGACCAACCATGCAAGTGTTTTTCATGCTGCTCAGATGTTTGTTTTGAGCATCAACATGTTTAATGTATTTTTTCCATATTTCTTTTTCTCCCTCTTTTTTATTTATGCCCAGGAAAAAAAAAAATGAAGTTTCCTCTAGAAGATTTGTTTCAAAATTTTAATGGTGAATACTTTCATTATTAATTAAGTTTGAAATATTTTGGGGTGGCAGGAGCAAGTGGGTTGGTCATTGTCCCTAGAGGAATCATTGAGTCATCTTTCTCTTTGAACCTGGGCCATATCACCAACAATTAAGCCTAGGCCTAATCCCTTCTTCAAGGGATCTCTCTAGCTAGATCTCACAACATCCAAAGGCTTATCATAATGGGAAACTATAATAATACCATCAAAAATTTATATCTTGGCACTCCTCCTCAAGACATTCATTTGAGTTCCATATTTCAAAGAATTCACCTTCTCTTTGAGAAGGCCAACTTTATACAAATCCTCCACCACAATAATGCCTCAACAAACAAGCACACTAACTTGGGAACAAAGGGAAAAATAGGGGAAATTAGGATCAATAGGGTGCTTTCCTTTCTTCCCATTCCTAATGTTCCCCAAAAAATTCTTAGACTTAATAGAAGTCACCTCACTGATGCAAGATCAACTGCCTAGTGAAATTTCGAGATGGACCCAAGTGGTCGTAAAACTTTTACCAAGGGATTTGGTTCCTTAATTTCTTTATTTTATGTAATAGTTAGACATTTATAGAAGATATCTTGGAAAATATCTTCTATCGAACAATTTTTAAATTGTTACTGATTTTGTTGTTGATATGTAGGGATAATGTCTAGATTGAGGGATCTTTGAGATAGCTCAGGATTTTTTCACTTTGAGAGCTACCCAAGAGCTCTAAGTTTTATTTTGATTATTATTATAATTGGAAAGGTTAGAAAGTGTGTAGAGTGAAGGATTGCATGGCTTGCAGAGGCTTGAAAGACCATGAAGGAACAAAGCATGATTATTATATTTTATTCCTTCGATCATTGAAATAAATATGTGTTCATGGATTTATGTTCTCCATGTGTGTGCTAGTCAAATTTTGTGTGTATATGTTGTGATAAAAAAAATGCAGGTGATCATGATTGCAGGGATCAAATGCAAGATTAGAGCTTCACTATGCAGAATCCATGGAGAAGAGCTCATCATTTCAACGGTTCTAGGTGATTGTCCATCGAACCTAGAAACGAGAAGGGTGTGTGTGTTCAGAGCTTCATATCAGAGTCTTTCTAACTCCTATCCAATTTTCATTCTAACACATCAAATCCAAGAGTGAGATCTGGTCATTTAATAGTTCTAGTGCCATCACAATCGTCCATCAAAGCAATTGTTTCGAAGCCTGGTTCAATGCACCAATGTCAAGGTATCGAAGAATAATATTGAGTAATATTCCCTCGTAACTTTATTTGCATGCGAGTAGATCCATCCATCCATTTTAGAATGATCAATAGTCATGATTAAAATTTGTCCGGAGCACGTAAGAAGACCATTAGGAATACTAATTTTGACTATTTGAAATTCCACTTTGAATCCAATAGTCTAACAAGATCTAGATTGTCCTTTCAGTTATGATCAACAGTGAAGATTTAAATTTTGGGAATAGTTTGAGATTTAAATCTGACCATAAGATTAAGGAACAAATCGATGGTTGTTGAAGCGTTCATATTGGAGAACTAATTGTGGGTTAATAAGATTGGGCCCCATGAGATTTATGAAGGAAATAATCCTGTGGTTTTGGATCACATTCATATGGAAGGAAAAGGGGAGTAGCACCCAACTAAACCAGTGAATTGACACAAAATAAGTCTTCCTACAGCGTTATAGTACGAGATTTTGGATCCAAAAATTCGATCTGAGGCCACGAAGAAAGAAATTCACCAACAGAGATTCAATTATATTATTTTTTATGGGGTTATTGTATTTGTAAGGCCATCATTTATGGTATTATATCTATAGAAGAATTTTTCTTCAATAGTCATGCCACCTAAAATAGGTAGGCCAACAAATGTGGCAATTATAGAACTACAAAATGAATTGAGGAGAGTCTAGGATAGAATGGAATCCATGGAAGTAGCTAAGCAATGGGAACCTAACATAGGTGATTTCATTGAAGATGAAGCCACTAGATATAAAGAAGAAAGAGAATCACCATGAGGTGAAACATCTAAAGAGCAGTTGTTGAGGCTGGTTACAAAGGTTGGAGCCAAGCCAAAAATGGAGGTCCCAATGTATGAGGGAAACCTAAATGTCGAGGAAATTCCTTATTGGATCAATGAAATGGATAAATACTTTGACTATGAGGACATAGATGAAGAAAAGAAGGTCAAACCTGTAGTGACTAGGTTGAAAGTACATGCAGCCTTATGGCGGGATGAATTGCAGGATGATAGAAGGAAGAAAGGAAAAGAAAAGATCAGGAATTGGGATAGGATGGTGGCTAAATTAAAATCCAAGTTCATTACCAAATATTATCAATTGAACCTATTCAGAAAATTCCAAAACCTGAGGAAAAAATCTATGCCAGTAAAAGAGTATACAGAATAATTCTACAAGTTAAACATCAGGCCAGGGCATGCTGAGAATGATGTTGAGAAAGTTACAAGGTACATCAATGGTTTAAGTTATGACATCCAAGATGAAATTAGTCTCCTGACCCTGAGGACTGTAGAAGATGCTTATCAGGAAGTTTTGAAAGAAGAGCAGAAGATAGCTAGAAAACAAAGCCAAAAAATCAAAGGAAGAGGTCCACTAAGAGGCAAAGGACAAGTCAGTCACAGGGGAAGATCCCAAAATTTAAATGATGAAGGAGGAAGATCAAGCTTAATTAGTCAACCAACAAGAGGAGGAGAATTCAAAGGAAATATATTTGGCTCTAGAGGCAGAGGTAGAGGAGGTAGAGAAATTAGGTGCTACACTTGTGGCAAGACAGGTCACATGTCTTGGGACTGTCCTAAAAATAAATCAGGAAATCAGAGAAGTGAAAATGTCGCAAAGTGTTATAACCCTAATTTTGTTAAGCCCTAATATTGTCTCATTACCCCTTAATTGGGGCATATTACATTAGTAATGTTATTTTATTTATGTCGGCTTTATTCCATTAGTTGTAATTATACCTCCTAGTCTCCTATATATACCAAGGAGACATTTTCATTTGGAATCATCTTGTACTTCAACATTTAAGTGGGGTAAAAGGAGGGTTCCCCCTCGAAGAGGATTATTATCTGAAATTATCTCTTTTTCAAGGCGTTGAGTACTTTTTCTAATGTTTTTCTATGCTATATTGATATTTGATTCTTAACATATGGTATCAGAGCTCAAGGTCTTGGGGTTTCGCTGCTACATCTGAGACACCTTGGCTTTTTTGCTATAAATTTTTTATACAAATGTTTTAGAAGGAACGAATTGGAGGATATTTAGTAGACAGATCAAGGTATGTTGGGTTAAAATTGCAGCTCCTGAGGCCTTATACTTTCAGAGATACAACCTGTATAAGATAGGGTTTTGGAATCATCATGAACTGACTCATTATGGAATTTTCACTATAAAAAAATTTTTGTAACGTTTCAAACCCTAAAATCTGGAGGCTATTCACAAAAATTAGTAAGGTATTTGTGGTAAAAATTTCATCTTCTGGGTAATCTTAAATTTGTAGATACACCCTGTGGAAGATAGGGTATCTGACTAGTCCTATTGACTAGTCTCAAGAAGGTGTTCCAGGTAAAACAATCATAACTTCTTCCTAGAGTATCGAAACTGAGGGGGATTAGTTTCATTGGATCGTGGATAGTCTATAGTATTTTTGGTACAAGTTTCAGAATTTTATATCAATTATGTTGTGTGAGGCATTCTATACAAGTGAGATCTTCTGGAAAGGCCACAAATCAGCAAGTTGTGGGGAAGTTACCATAAATTCCACTTGGAACATCCAATTTTGATCAGACCTATGGAATTGCAGAGAAGAAATATCAAAGAACAACATAAAATAAATTTTCATACCCAGAAGGGTCAAAACTTGGGAGATACAACAGAAAAAAGATTGTCTAGCAGAACCACCTCAAAATCAAGGTTCAAAAGTGATACTTGGCCAACATGCCACCCAAAAAGGTAACTTCTACACCAAATAATCCTCCATAAAATCTTACTTGGACTCTTGATGAAGGTGAAGAAATGTGTAGGGACATAAATTATTTACAGAAGAAGATAGTAACAAAAGATGAACTACAAGAGACGGAAGCTAAGTTGGAGGAAAAGATGGATGGTTTAAAAGAGGAGATCATGGAAGTACTGAAAAATTTCGTAACAGAGAACACACCTGAAAGTGAAAATGCATCCCATGAAATTCATGATGAGGACACAAGGAAGTTGAATCAAGAATGGAGAAACTCCAACTTTGGGTTGAAGTCCAACCACATTCCTAAGATCGATATTAGGAAGTTTGATGGCAAGGACCCAATCACACGGATACTTCAGATGGAGCAATTCTTTGATCTACATAATGTGCCACATACATAAAAGGAACGAATCAATTTGTATGGTATCGATGAATTTGTTCTCTCAAATCACTCATCACTTGGACAATTTTCACGGAAGAAATGATAGCACACTATGAGGATAC
>JASDQU010014942.1:92644-109273 GCA_032191745.1 Picea mariana
AAAAGTACTTTTCCCGTCCCACCATATGAGGTTTTCATTGGTTATTGCGTACATCTTGATTAAATCTCTAACCCATTAATTCGTAGATCAAATGCATGTGGATTTCTTTGTTTGTCTTTTGTGAATGTAGGTCAGCCTTGAGAGGAGATTTACAGTCAAAGAGTGACCAAGCGTGAAGAGGGATCGATACCAAACGTCAGAAATAAGGTATGTTCACTTGATCTTCTTAACTGTGTATTTTCTTAAGAATAATGGGGATTAGGTCTGGGATGATGGTAAAAAGTAGGAATCTTTAGGTTATTTCTACATGCATGATAAAACCCTAAGTGCTAGTCCATAGGGGGATTTCCCACTCACAACACAAAGGCGAGGGAACAAACAATTAATAATATAGAAAAGGAAGAAACACTTGAGGTAGGGGAATCTCTAATGCTGAAGAGGATCTTGTTCAAGTCATAGAAAGAGACAAGTGAGACATCACAAAGAAAAATTCTATTTAGAATTGTATGAAAGTCAAAGGGGAAGTGTTGCAAATTTTTCATTGACAATGGAAGTACATATAATTTGGTTTCTATAGATATGGTAGAGAAGTTGGGATTGAAGATTATGGCACATCCCATTCCCTACAAAGTGTTCTGGTTGCAAAAAGGACATCAACTCTTGGTGAATGAGCAGTGTAAGGTGGAATTTCAAATTGGTACTTACAAGGATGAGGTGTTATGTGATATAATTCCCATGGATGTCTACCATATTATGTTAGGAAGGACATGGAATTATGACAGGAAAGTCATTCATGATGGAAAGAGGAACACTTATTCCTTGGAGAAAGATGGACATAAGCATGTGTTGTTTCCCTTGAAGGATGAATCAGTCAAAGAAGAAATTGAATCAGTCAACCCAAAGAAATACATTTGAGGTAAGAATTTTCCATGGACTTGCAAGTTTTTATAGAAAATTCATTAGAGGATTTAGTCAAATATGTGCACCTATTGTAGAAACTATCAAAAAATGAAAATAACCATTTAAGTGGACAGAAGCAACCGGTAGAAATTTTAAATTGCTGAAGAAAAAGATTATTGAGAAGCTTATATTGGCTTTGCCAAGATTTGATAAATTCTTTCAAGTTGAGATTGATGCCAGTGGAACTGCAATAGGAGTTGTCTTGATTCGGGAGCAAAGACCAATTGCATAATTTAGTGAGAAATTAAATGAAGCAAAACCTAAATATTCATCTTATGACAAGGAATTTTATGCAATTGTCCAAACACTTAAGAAGTGGAGACATTACATCATTCCCAAGGAGCTTGTCCTATACACTGACAATCATGCATTACAATTTATAAGTAGTCAACCAAAGTTGAAGCAAAGACATGCCAAGTGGGTTGAATTTCTATAGAATTTTACCTTTGTGATTAAACACACAAGTGGTAAGACTAATAAATTTGTTGATGCATTAAGTAGAATTAATTTACTTTACAAGAACTTCAAGTCAACACTTTAGGTTTTGATGGTCTAAAAGAAATGTATAAGGATGATGAAAATTTTAAGGATGCTTATGCATCTTCTGAAAACCGATTTTTTATCAAAAGAAGCCATTGGTTGGACTATATTTTATAGGAAGGGTTGTTGTTCAAGAACAGTAAATTATGCATACCTAAGTGTTCAATGAGGGAGAATCTAATTAAAGTAAAGCATAGTGGAGGATTGTGAGGAGAATTTGTTCAAGACAAGACTTTTACATGAGCAAATGCTTTCTATTATTGGCCAAGTATGTTTAATCAGGTGAAGAAATTTGTGGAAAAGTGCAAGATCTGTCAGCATGCTAAGGGGAGGAGCCAGAACATAGGATTGTATCAACCACTAACTATTACAAATAAACCACGGGATTCGATAAACATGGATTTTGTACTGGGACTACCAAAGACACAGAAATGGAATATCTATTTTGTGGTAGATAGATTTTCAAAAATGGCTCATTTTATTTCCCATAGGAAGACTAGTGATGAAACTGTTATTGCCAATCTATTTTTTTTAGAAATAATGAGACTGCATGGTTTACCCATAAACATTGTTTTAGATTGTGATGAAAAAATTGTAGGTCATTTTTGGAGAACCCCGTGGAAGAAACAATGTACTAATCTTAATTTTAGCTCAGCCTATCACCCACACACTAATGGGAAACAGAGGTGATGAATAGAATTTTGGGGAATATTTTGAGGAGTCGTGTGCATACAAATCCTAAACAATGGGACCAGATGCTTGCTCAAGTTGAATTTGCATATAATGACTCACCAAATATAAGCACGAGAATGAGTCCATTCTTTATTACATATCGAATGCTTCCAAGAGGAGTGTATGAGCTAAGGAATTTGGGAAAACAAGACTTAAGAAGTGTTGATGGTGAGGATTTTGCAGTAAACATGCAGGAGCTGCAAGAAAGTGTCAAGCAAAGGTTGCAGGAGAGTAGTGGTAAATATAAACAAAGGGAAGAAATGAAAAGGAGACAAGTGTATTTTTAGGTTGGTGATTTGGTCATGGAATACTTGAGGAAAGAGAGGCTTCCAGTGGAGACTTACAACAAATTAAAGCTTAGAAACATTGGACATTGCATAATATTGAGGAAATTTTCTACTAATGCTTACGAGATTGAACTTCCAACTTATATTGGAATTTATCCAATCTTCAATGTGGAATATTTGTATCCCTTCAAGGAAACATAAGATATTTCTATAGATGAACCTGTAAGTGATGAAGATCATACCATTGGATAGAAAGAACAATTACCGAAGGCAATTCAAAGAGAGATTGAAGCAGTGTTGGATAAGAAAATGGCAAGAAGGACCAAAGGTAAAGACTACTTCCAGTATTTGATTAAGTGAAAGAACCAACCAGAGGAAGATGCTACTTGGATGGCAACAAAATAAATTTCCAAGTATGGCACAAATGTTGAATATCTCATGAACAATTATTTTCTTCCCCGGGAGTCTCATGCAAGAGCATCTGCCAAGTGAAATTTTGAGATTGACCAAAATGGTCATAAAACATTTACCAAGGCAGTTGGTTCCCTAATTTCTTTATTTTAAGTAATAGTTAGACATTTCTAGAAAATATCTTGGCAGATATCTTCTATCGAATAGTTTTTAAATTTTTATTGATTTTGTTGTTGATATGCAGGGATATGTCTAGATTTAGGGCTTGCTAGAGATTTTGTTAGAGTGAGAGATACCTGAGAGCTCTAATTTTTATTTTGATTATTATTGTTATTGGAAAGGTTAGCATGTGTACAGAGTGAGAGATTGTGTGGTTTGCGGATGTCTGAAAGACCTTGAAGGAAAAAAGAGCCATTGTTATATTTCATTCCTTCGATCATTCAAATAATAATGTGTTCATGAATTTATGTTCTCCATGCAAGTGTTAGTCAAATTTTATGTATATATTTTGTAATCAGAAATGCAAGTGATCGTGATTGTATGGATTAAACACAAGATCAGAGTTTCATTGTACGGAATATGTGAAATTGCAAAGTTCAAAAACCAAGGGTCAATATTAGATATGGGAGAAGAGCTTGTCAGATCAATGGTTCTAGTCGATTGTCCATCAGACCCAGAAAAGAGAAGGGTGTGTGTGTTCGAAGATTCACATCAAAGTCTTTCTAACTCCTATGCAATATCCATTATGACGCATCAACTCTAAGAGTGAGATCTGGTCTTTTAACAGATCTGGTGCCATCACAACCATCCATCGAAGAAGCCATTTTAGAGCCTGGTTCAACTCTCCAGCGTCAAGGTATCAAAGAAGAGTATCGAGGAATATTCCCTTCTAACTTTATTTTCATGCAAGTAGATCCATCCATTTGTTTGAGAATGATCATCGGTCATGATTAAAAGTTGTTCAAAGCACATAAGGAGACCATTCAGAATACTAATTATGACTGCTTGAAATTGCGCTCTGAATCCAACAGTCTGATAGGATCTAGATCATCCTTTCAATGATGATCAAAGAAGAAGATTTAAAGTTTGGGAACGGTCCAAGATTTAAATCAGACCATCCGATTAAGGAACATTTTGAAGACTGTTGAATTGTTCGGATTAGAGAACTAATTGTGGGTTAATAATATTGGACCCCGCAAAATTTATGAAGGAAATAAGCATGTGATTTTGGAGCACGGTCGTATGGAAGTAAAAGGGGATTAGTGCCCAACTAAAGTGATCTAGATTATTTTGAGAATGACATGAAGGAAGAAATATAACCGAGATATTACAATGGAATACACAAAAATATAGAAGAGAACACAGAAATATAGTGAAACCCAACTTCTATTACTGAATAAGATAGAAAAACATTGTAGAACGCAAACTAGAATAATGGGGTAGCTTATCTCTAAAAAGAAAGAGATGTTGGCTATGCCTAATTCACAAGAATATTTACATCACACTCCATTGCATGCTTAAAGGGCCTCCTTCACCTCAATTATATATGAGAGAGTGAGAGGAGAACAATTCCCATGATGCATGTGAGATAAATTGAACCAAGTTTATAAATTACCATAGGCATGTAAAATAATAGGACTTCCCAAGTGGTCACCATCCCAGTACTACTCTAGCCTGAGTGTGCTTAACTATGGAGTTCTAATGAGATCTGGTGCATTAACGCTATGTAGTAGGCATGTACATAAAACCACTAGGAAATCATTACATGATGTCTACAATTAACAAATGAAGATGACATTACATTCCATTCTCCACCATAAGGGTGAATGTCATGGTTTATCAAAACCATAGTCTGAAAATGGTGATTCAGTGGAAAAGGTGGATGGCCACCAAGATCCATCTGGATCATTCCTTCCCCCTTAGGAAGAAATGATCCCCATTGCATCAAGTTCCCTTGGGATATTGGAATACTTCTGCTAAATTTGAAGCTTGGTGTGTTGCTTGCCTTGTTGAAGAAGTTGTCATGATTAGCTTGTTGAAGGTTGTCATGAACCTGTTGTTGGATGGGTTGAATTTGTTCAACCAATATAGCGGCATGATCTACATGAGTGTGCAAGGACTTTGTTGGTGAATATGCAACATGAAGAGTATGAATGGTTATTTTATAACCTTGCTTGACTAGGCAGTGTGGAGGTACCCCCATAGGTGCAACAAGAAAATCTTGGTACTCTTCTACAATCTTGTCGATCTACTTTTGTTGGATAGAAAGGTATTGGTTTAAGGCTGTAGTGGTTGCAATGTCCTTATGTTCACCTTTTGATCAGATTGTGAAGAGGCTAAACTTTGCAGTATGATAGATTACTATGTAGCATTGTTTTGGTGGGACAATAGTTGAAACTACCTCTGGTAACCTGTATAGCTGACCCCCAAGATTAAGAATGATTCTATAGGGTCGAGACTCATAAATAGCATGATGCCTCCACATATATGGCTGGAATAATAGAAAATCAAAGACTTCTAGTGGGGCAACATCACATAATACCTCATCCTTGAAGGGCTTGATGCCATAGGACATGTGACATTATTGGCTAACACGAAGATATTGACCCGAGTGAAGCCACCCAATGTTGTATGGTTGCGAGTGTGGTGTTGTTGGAAAATCCAAATGCTTGACAACCTCTGTTGATATTATTTTCTTTTGGCTTCTACTATCAACAATAAAATGCAGTGGGGTCCCCTTCACCCACATCTATGAATGGAAGAGTCGCTCCCCTTCCTCAAGATCCTCTTCTAGTTGCATTGTTGTAGTTGCGACAGTAGCAATGGGTTTTGCATCAATGATCTATCTTCTTTTTTCATTTTCTAAATCAGGGTCCAAGTCAGGATTTGGATCTTTATCTTTGAGCTTGGCCACCAATGACTATATTGAGTGACATTCATCATTGGTATACCAAATGCTATTGTGGAACTCACACCACTTTCTGTTGTCTTTCTTAGACTTCTTATTACCCTTATTTACCTGAATCTGGAGTTGGCTCTCTTGATTTTGGCCTTCCTTTCTTTGTCCTTCATTATGTGAGTTAGAGTTTCCTTTGCCATGCTTCTCCCACTTACTCTACTTCTTGAATTTCTGCTCAATTTTGATTGCATGTTGATAAGAATCTCCCAATGAGGAAATGTCTAGAAAATCGATCTTTGTTTGGATGTACCTGTGTAGACCACTGCATTACTTCAAAACCAAGTGTCACTCAGAGTATTTGATACCCAACTTTGAGCGCAAGGTATGAAAGATGTTTGTGTACTCTGGCACCGTCTAATCTCTTTTCTGATGTAGATTTGTCCATCTCATGTATTGGTCATCATAGTTTCCGACAGGGTAGAACTCCTCCTTTAGGGAATCTACAAAGACCGCCCAAGTAGGTTCTCTCCCAAATAGTGTAGATTCATCCACGGTGTACCTCTCCTAGTAACCTTCCCACCAAGCTTTAACATGGGGAAGGGATTTAAGAAGTGCGAAGGTGATCTTTTCACTGTCGAACTTTTTTTGGACAGAGTAATAAACTTCTAGAAGATTCAACCATTTTTCTAGAGAATATTCATCTATCTGGCCTTCAAATAAGGGGATATCAAAATTGAATTGTACCTTGAAGGGTGTCGCACTTGAAAAATGGTTACTTGTTGATGATTCCTCAGCTACCACCATCGGTAGTCTTCGACGGATCTGAGCGAAGTTGTCCATCATCTCGTTCCTTTATCGCACGAGGGCTTCCTTGAGCAACCTCTTGAAAGGATCTCTTTCTCTGTCATCTCTCTTTTCTTCCACCATTGGAGTTGATGCAAAGAGGTCTACCCTATCACCCCGCAGGGTCTTTTCACCTGACCTCCTACTCACAGGATCGTTCAATTTCTCTTTGACATTGAGCTGAAGCGGCTCTTTAGATTCCCAAGTGGAATCCCTGTCAAATGCCCGATCCACAGGTCCTTCTTTACCCTTCACGACCTTCTGCAATTAACCATGGTTATCCCCGGCTCACTATCGGGGTTTTGGGGATCCTGTTGTCGAGAGTCACTATCCTCACCAATCCCCGATTACCGATGAGATATTTTCACGCGCTAGCCCCTACCGGCTATGCCCTAGTCCATGCGACCTGCTCATATATGACCGCAGCCATACCCTCCATCGGAGTTTTGGAATTTTCAATGTCACGAGGTTTATGTCCACGGGACTCGCGATCCTCCGATCCCCGATGTGCTCCTTCACTTGCTGGCCCTCCTGGCTCAGCTCCCGCTCATATGACCACTCCCGTGACCACAACCTTATCCTGTCGGAGCTACAGGGTTTGCGATGTCACAATGCACATGTCCACGGGACTCGCGATATGCCGATCCCCGACTTCCTCCGGATCGTTGACAATTGGCCTCCACTATGACACCTCCCTCAGCTCTGGTGTGCTGACAGTTGTTTCCCACTCATCGGGGTTTTCATTACCATGATGCGCCTATCCACAGGACTCATGATCCTTCGAATCCCAACGTGCCTTCCTTGTCATTTCTAGCCCCTCCTGGCTATACTATGGTCCATGTGACCACTTGCCATATGAACACTGCCACATAGCTTCCCATCGGGGTTTCGGGGTTTGCGATGTCAATGTGCATGCAACCCCTGGACTCGCAATTCTCCAATCCCCAATCCTCTGATGGTTCATGGTCGTTGACCAGTCAACGGTCCTTTCACCCGATAGCGTTGATATCCTACCACACGTCCCTCCAGATGGACGGTCCCGATTCCTCTGGGATTTCGGGACTTTCGATGTCCTGTTTCCTTCGACCCTGGGAACTCTGATTTCCTGATTTTTTGACACTCTTCGAATCCTTGACACCTGTCCCTATGAATGGACGGCTCTGATTGTATCAGGGTTTTCAACCTGGGTTTTCCCCGATCCCTTGACCACGGGAATGCCGATTTCCCGATGCGCCAAACACCGATGGCGCTTGATCTCCGCCATGTCTCCTCCGCCAACGAATGGTCCAGATCTCTCCTCGTGATTTCGTGACTTCAAGTGTCTTGGGTGCCTTGTCTCCAGGACTCGCAAAACTTCGATTGTCGATTTGTTGATGGGCGACCTTCTGTCGGTCCTCTCCCCAATGGTGTTGATTCGCTGCCACGCATCCTCCCTCAAACGGATGGTCTAGATATCTTTCATTGTTTCAGTTCTTCTGATGTCCCGATTTACACGACCTCGAGAATCCCGATTCTTCAATGGTCAATGTCCTGATGACTACACCTCTTGTCGAGACTTCTCTCCTCCTGTTCACAGGGTTAACTCCCGCGCAACTCCTGCAGATCCAACGGTTGTCGGCGATTTGATCCAAGATCTGACGGCTTAGATAAATCCTCTGCGCGCTCTCCTCCTCCAGAGTTTAAATTGTGCGCAACTCCTGCAGATCCAACGGTTGTCGGGGATTCTGAGCGAGATCTAGCGACTCAGATCCCTTTCTCCTGTGCACTCCTCCTATGCACCTCTTGGACGTGAACACCAACGGTCTAGATTCTATCGGCTGATCCAATGGCCGATGTTGGTCCTCCCTAAGCTTCCTGTGTGCTTTCTTCCTATACTTGGAATAATTTCAAGTCTTCCAAAGGCCTCGACCTTCGCCTGTTTCCTCTGCGAGCTCTACAACCTTGAGCCTCACTGCACGTATGAGAACGCTGGCCCTCCTGAGCTTTTATCTTTGAACCCCTTAAAGGATTCTTTGGCTTCTGCACTCCTGCAAAGTCTTCTCGTGAACACGCTGGTGCTACCTCTTTTGAGCTTCTACAACCACTCATCCCCTAAGGGATTTTTTCCTTTCTCCTCCTACAGATGGAGAATAAAATGCCTTCCTGGTTCTCCTTCGCTCAAGCAACCTCCTGTTGAGCCTGAATGTACAAAGTCTCAATGCCCTCCTGGCAGAGTATCTTCCTTCCACAAAACATTCAACAGTTCTATTCTCCTGTGCACCTACGCACTCGCTCGATGCCCACCTGGCAGAGCCTTCACAAAATCCTCGATGATTCTGGTTTTCTTCGAACTTGCAATAGAGTTCTTCCTCGAATGCACCACTGTTCACATGCTCAATGCCCTCCTAGCATAGCTCTACAGAACTCCTTAGAGATTTTGTCTACTATCTTCAAATCTCAGCAGAGTTCTTCTTCGACGCAACCCGTGCATATGCTTAATGCCCACCTGGAAGAGCCCCACAGAACTTACAGCAAAGTTCTGTCTGCAACTGTGTTAAGCTACATAGCTTTGCCTCCTGAGGTGTTCAGTAACCTCAAGGGTCTTTTTCCTGAGTTGATTATTCCAGTCCTGTGCCTCAACACGTCTTCGTCTGACTCCTCAAAGTTCAGAAGTGCATCCTCTGTGCATTGGTATTCAGAGACCGCAGTACTCTGTCACACCCTCCTGGCATGTAACCTCAAAGACCTTCGCCTGAAAATCCAACCAACTCCTGCAGAATGCACTCACACACGTACATTCACTACATAAAAGGAACACTCACAGACACCCATATAACACAGAATGACATGCAGGAAAAACTTCTTCTGATTATATTAAAAATGGCAAATGCTTGTATTTTACAAATGGTGTTCCTGAGCTCTCTTTGGCTCTTATCTCCTACAACCATCCCCCACTCTAACTCGTCTAACTCAAAATGAGATCTGAAAATCTCTTTTACCTGAGGGGCTCATCGAGCGCTTCCCTCCAGGTCTACCTATTCTAATAAATTACATTCAATGGTTGTCCAGTCCATCATCTGGATCTAGATATCAGCCGATCTAGCATTAAATTCGATCCTATCTACAGCCTACACAAAGGCACGACTTCCATGGCTCACTAGCCTAAGCATTTAATTACATTTAATTTCAAATATTAAATGAGGCTGCGCCTCCCTTTCGGCATTTGAATGCATGTGCGCTGACGTGGCTGGCTAGCTGGCTGGATGACGTGAAGCGATTCTCCTACATCATACTTCACAGCTGCAAAAATCATGAGCTCCTGCTCATGAGCTTCCCCTCTGAGTTGTTGGAAATCCCCCTGGATCCCAAACAAATATCTGGAGCTTCCCATCTGCTCCATTTTGTTGCTGCTACTACTGCTTCTGTGTTGTTGCTGCTTCTTCCTTTCTTCTCAGCCTCTCCTCATTGGTAGTTTATGCTGATCTCAACATCAGCCTTCTGATGTCCTCTATCTCTCGGTCCAACTGCTCCAATGGCTGGCCCTGTTGTTGCAGTCTCCTCAGCTGCAAAAATTTTCTGCAATTGGGCAGATCACTATGATCTCCCATGTCATCCTCTTCATCTTCATTTGTGGCCTCAAGTTGCCACTCTGCTGCAGACTTCAACTCTGCAGTCTCTTCCTGACTGACCTTTTGTTCAGTCACCTTCCCTGACAGCTCAACTTCTGCCAGTTCTGTTGCTGGCCCTGGATTGTTTGAACAATCCTCCAACATCTCTAGCTCCATCTCCCATGGAGTGATAACTTTACCTGCCTGCTCTTCGGCTTCCTCCGCTACTAGCTTCAGTGCTACAGCTTCTTTCTTTTCAGCTCCCTGGCTGAATATGCTGAGACACTCCTTAGAATGCTCGCTCTCCTTTCCTTCTGCTTCGGCTTGGGCAGCTTCCAAAGTCTGCTCCAATTTTTCTTCTTCGACAGTCATCATCAGTTGTGACTGTTCTGTTGCTACCCCATCTGCAACACAAATTTATGCCTCCTCCTGGGCACATGGCAGGAATATCCCAATTCCCCCAATCATCAAAAGAGCATCCTGATCCTTCACCTCTGTCAGCTGCATCTACTGATCCAAATTTTTCTTTGAGCTCACCTGCTCTGTCAGCTCCCCTCGTTGATTCCAACTCATTTCTGAGTTTATGAGACCATCAGATAGTCTCATATGCTCATCCCTACCCAACTGGCAATATGGGATGCTTCCACTGCTTCCCTGGAAGACCATGAGATCAACCGATCCCATCTTCATCAGCACTCCTTGCTGAATTGAACTCTCCATGAGACCATCAGATGGTCCCAAATTATCATCTCTACCCACCTGACAGTTTAAGATGCTCTTGCTGCCCTCCTGGCAGTCTTCAAGATACTGCAATAATCTCCTTTCATTGCCCAGTTGGCAATGCAAATTTTCCTGGCTATCCTCATGACAGTCTGTAAGATCCTCAGCTAATCTCAACTCGTTTCCCTCCTGGCAAACTAGAATTTCCTCTTCTCTCCCCTCCCGGTAGTCCTTGAGATCTTCAGCTGATCCCAATTCATCCTCTTCATCATCGAGACCTCTCCCAGTCTCCGGCATGCAGTGACAAATCATATTCTCCTCTGTGGCCTTGAGGTTTTCAGCATACCTCAACCATATCTTCAACATTCTGCACTGTCTCATGACCATCAGCTACTTGACTGGCCATTTTGTTGTTTCCTTCTTCATGGGCAATTCACGCATCCGTCTCATCCTCCTATCCTGCCGCATCCGCAGTTTGAACTCCTCTATGTCTGCCTTTAATTCATAGAGTTCTTTAGTATTTTCTTTATCCCATTCGGCAAGCTTTTTTGCCTTCCTCTTCTTTCTATGGCCTTCGGTAGCAATCTTGTTGTCCCTGTCTGCCTCTCTGGCAAACCTGCTTCTGTCACTCCTGCAATCCTAAGTGTTCCAGCTTCATCCTACAGTCCTCCTGACTATCTTCTCGACTTCTGCCTACCTGCAACCAATCGTCACAGAGTGCTTCAGTGCTCTGTCTTCTTCCTACTCCTCTGTCTGCAATATACAAACAGATTCCCGCTTTGATACCACTTGATGTGTATCAGAGTTCTTTCGTCCTCTGCCTCTTCCTGCCTGAAATATACAGACAAGAACTAGCTCTGATACCATCTTGATGCAAAGAGGTATACCCTGTCACCCCGCAGGGTCTTTTCACTTGACCTACTGCTCACAGGATCGTTCAATTTCTCTTTGACATTGAGCCGAAGCGGCTCTTTAATTCCCAAGTGGAATCCCTGTCAAATTCCCGATCCACAGGTCCTTCTTTAACCTTCATGACCTTCTGCAATTAACCGTGGTTATCCCCGGCTCACTACTGGGGTTTCGGGGTTCCTGCTGTCGAGAGTCACTGTCCTCTCCAATCCCTGATTACCGATGAGCTCTTTTCATGCGCTAGACCCTATCGGCTATGCCCTGGTCCATGCAACCTGCTCATATATGACCGCAGCCATACCCTCCATCGGAGTTTCGGCATTTTCAATGTCATGATGTTTATTTCCACGGGACTCGTGATCCTCCGATCCACGATGCGCTCCTTCACGCGCTGGCCCTCCGGGCTCAGCTCCCACTCATATGACCACTCCCGTGACCACAGCCTTACCCATCGGGGCTACGATGTTTGTGATGTCAGAATGCACAAGTCCACGAGACTCGCGATATGTCGATCCCCGACTTCCTCCAGATCGTTGACAGCTGGCCTCCACTATGACGCCTCCCTCAGCTCTGGTGTGCTGAAATTTGTTTCCCACTCATCGGGGTTTTCATTACCATGATGCGCCTATTCATAAGACTCACGATCCTTCGAATCCCGACGTGCCTTCCTTGTCAGTTCTAGCCCCTCCTGGCTATACTATGGTCCATGTGACCACTTGCCATATGACCACTGCCACATAGCTTCCCATCTAGGTTTCAGGGTTTGCGATGTCAATGTGCATGCAACCCCTGGACTCACGATTCTTCGATCCCTGATCCTCCGATGGTTCACGGTCGTTGACCCGTCAACGGTCCTTTCGCCCGATAGCGTTGATATCTTGCCACACGTCCCTCCAGATGGATGGCCCCGATTCCTCCGGGATTTCGGGACTTTTGATGTCATGTTTCCTTCGACCCTAGGAAATTTGATTTCCTGATTTTTTGACACTCTTCGGATCCTTGACACCTATCCCTATGAACGGACGGCTCTGATTGTATCAGGGTTTTCAACCTGGGTTTTCCCCGATCCCTTGACCATGGAAATGTTGATTTCCCGATGCGCCAAACTCCGATGGCGCTTGATCTCCACCACGTGTCCTCTGCCAACAGACGGTCCAAATATCTCCTCGCGATTTCGTGACTTCAAGTGTCCTAGGTGCCTTGTCTTCGGCACTCGAAAAACTCCGATTGCCGATTTGTCGATGGGCGACCTCTTGTCGGTCCTCTCCCCGATGGCGCTGATTCAATGTCACACGTCCTCCGATTCTCCGATGGTCGATGTCCCGATGACTACACCTCGTGTCGGGACTTCTCTCCTCCTGTTCATGGGGTTAAATCTCGTGCAACTCCTTTTCTGTTCTTCCTTCCACAAAACATTCAACAGTTATGTTCTCCTGTGCACCTACGCACTCACTCGATGCCCACCTGGCAGAGCCTTCGCAGAATCCTCAATGATTTTGGTCTTCTTCTAACTCGCAACAGAGTTCTTCCTTGAATGCACCACTGTTCACACGCTCAATGCCCTCCTGGCAGAGCTCTATAGAACTCCTTAGAGATTCTGTCTTCTATATTCAACTCTCAGCAGAGTTCTTCTTCGATGCAACCCATGCGTATGCTCAATGCCCACCTGGCAGAGCCCCACAGAACTTATAGCAAAGTTCTGTCTGCAACTATGTTCAGCTACATAGCCTTGCCTCCTAAGGTGTTCAGTAACCTCAAAGGTCTTCTTCCTAAGTTGATGATTCCAGTCATGTGCCTCAGCACGTCTTTTTCTGACTCCTCAGAGTTCAGAAGTGCATCCTCTGTGCACTGGTATTCAGAGACCGCAGTACTCTATCACACCCTCCTGGCATGAAACCTCAAAAACCTTCGCCTGAAAATCCAACCAACTCTTGCAGAATGCACTCACACACGTACATTCACTACATAAAAGGAACACTCACAGACACCCATATAACACAAAATGACATGCAGGAAAAACTGCTTCTGATTATATTAAAAATGGCAAATGCCTGTATTTTACAAATGTTGTTTTTGAGCTCTCTCTGTCTCTTCTCTCCTACAACCATCCCCCACTCTAACTCGTCTAACTCAAAATGAGATCTGAAAATCTCTTTTACCTGAGGGGCTCATCGAGCGCTTCCCTTCAGGTCTACCTACTCTAATAAATTACATTCAATGGTTGTCTAGTCCAACATCTGGATCTAGATCTCAGCCGATCTAGCATTAAAGTTGATCCTATATACAGCCTGCACAAAGGCACGACTTCCATGGCTCACTAGCCTAAGCACTTAATTACATTTGATTTCAAATATTAAATGAGGCTGCGCCTCCCTTTCGGCATTTGAATGCATGTGCGCTGACGTGGATGGCTAGCTAGTTGGCTGACGTGGAGCGGTGCTCCTGCATCAGGAGGTCACTTGGGCTAGCGAGAGTGGTTTTCCTCAAGCAAAACCAGCATGAGACCCAAATCTCTATACCCTGACCTCATCGGGGACCTGCTCTAAGAAATGACTGCTAGGAGCAGACTGCTCTGATACCATTGATCCAAATTATTTTGAGAACGACATGAAGGAAGAAATATAACCAAGCTATAATAATGGAATACACAAAAATATATAAGAGAACACATAAATATAGTGAAACCCAACTTCTATTACTGAATAAGATATAAAAACATTGTAGAACACAAACTGGAAAAATGGGGTAGCTTATCTCTAAAAATAAAAAGATGTTGGCTATGCTTCATTCACAAGAATCTTTAGATCACACTCCATTGCATGCTTAAAGGGCCTCATTCACCTCAATTATATATGAGAGAGTGAGAGGAGAACAATTCCCATGATGCATGTGAGAAAAATTGGACTAAGTTTATAACATGTCATAGGCATGTAAAATACTAGGACTTCCCAAGTGGTCACCCATCCCAATACTACTCTATCCTGAGCACACTTAACTGCGGAGTTCTAATGGGATATGGTGCATTAACGCAATGTTGTAGGCATGTACATAACACCACTAGGAAATCATTACATGATGTCTATAATTAACAAATGAAGATGACATTACATTCCATTCTCCACCAAAAGGGTGAATGTCATGGTTTATCAAAACCACGGGCTCAAAATCGTTATTCAGTGGAAAAGGTGGATGGCCACCAAGATCCATCTGGATCATAAAGTGGTGAATTGGCATAGAATTAGACTATGTAAAGTGATGTAGTAAGAGATTTTAGATATGAAGATTCAATCTAAGGCCACAAAGAAAAAGAATTACCAACAAGAATTTAATTATATTCTTTGTTCTTTGGGTATTGTAGTTGTAAGGCCATCACTCACAACTGCCACTTGTCAAACATGACTCATGCATATGATCGAACATCTATCATGTTGCTTATTTTCCCTTTGTTTGGCCCTTTGTTATGTCCATCTCCCACGATTATCGGTGTCTGGATCTGGGATATTTTTCATGGATGTGTGTGGATTCAACTGTATCATTTATCATTGCAGTAATTGGACCTCGATATTGACGGGATCCACAGTAATGGCCCATTCCTCCCACACGCAAAATGGACTTCATAACGAAAGATCTCTCATTTTGGTGGTTCCTGGTCTAGTGCTTGAAATTTTATTCAAACTTCTCATGGGATCCATCCTCTTAATTTTGTTGGCTTGTCGACTCTTTGTCGATCTTATGGTGAAGAGGGGGCGTGCCACTTCCAAGGAGAAAATTTTCCAGTTAGTGTAGGAATTTGAAGACCTATTGATGATAATCCAAGATCTGAAAGTTAGAATGGGCGGTTTCACAAGTAATTTCTCTCTCTGAGTCCTTCCTTTAGCACCAACAATTTATGTAGCAACTATAGGATGAATTCAGAGCATTGTGTTCTCAATTGGAAGACCTTATGGCTAGCCCTCATCAAGCTCATGTCTCTTCACCAACCTCTACCAATTCAGATGTCGCCTCCTCTCTAGAAGTAATTTTCAAACTTCCCGATATGAATTCTCCCCTTTCAGGTTCAGCAGTGGATGACATTTGTATGAAGGTTTACCCCTCATTTAGTTAAAAAGTGGGTGTAGTGCTTCTTCCAATTTTGTTCAGGAGTTGTTTTTTAAGGTTAACTATGTTAAAATATTTAAAGGGGCCTCCCTTTCTAAACACATGTATTTTCTTGTCATAATTGGGTATAGTACTTCATCATAGGCCCATGAGCACTTGGCTATTGCAAGAAATAACCCTCCTTGTACTTTTTTTGTGTGTGTAATATACCAGATATAAATGCTAGAAATGGAAGAATAACAACAATATAACCAGAACATTCACCACAATAGCAATGAAATGATAAGAGAATAATAACATAAATAGCACTTTGAATCTTAAATCAATTTTCACGGGCCTCTTCAAGGGGGAAACCTCCAGTTGAGCATAGTTTTATTACAATAATATCCAAGCTAGGGTTCTCATACCCTCGACTCCTATTTATACTAAAAAGAAGCATATAGAGGAAGATCCTTCTAGAAGCGAAAGCTTCTATTAGGTCTTCTTATATCCGCCTTATTCTATTTTATTGAAAGGCCTTATTAATATTGACCTTTATTACATCCGAATATATTGTTGTACCTATGTGCGGGTTAGGACCCTAACATGTCCACCCCCTTAAAAACAGCCTTGTCCTCAAGGCTTGAGATGAGGAAATTGTTGC